>JBBPBX010045676.1:0-22706 GCA_038048925.1 Garcialebias charrua | reverse complement strand
GTATATAAACTGTATATATATATATGTTTAAGTATATATATATAAATTATATATATATATGTTTAAGTATATATATATAAATTATATATGTATATAAATCAGTATCATTACTGAATTAAAATCTATTAAAAGACCAAGTGGCTTTACCTTTTAAACAATAGCATAACTTTGAGCAGAATACTGTACTGATGTTGGGATGATAATGGTTATAATGATTAGCTTATTTTCACACTCATATTTTTTTAAATCAATATAACCAATCAGAATGAAGGGATAGGGATTTTATTCTGGTCATGAATGAAGTTTTACACAAAGTTACAGTCATCCTGACTAAGATGATTCACTGAAAACACAAAACAATAAATAAATTTTTTTTTTAATACCTCTGTTTCTCTGAATGGGGATTTAATAGAGCTATAATATAAGAAATGAACCTCGCGCATTATTATAAATCTTATTGCTGCCCTCTCACCTCATGTCAGACTCAATAAAACGGATGTGGTGAGGTTGGTCAAGTGTCTCAACTTCCTCCTCAGATGCTGTGGTTGAGTATGGAACAAAATGTACAGCTAAAAACAGCTGTTATCCTCCGAAACTGTCATGGTGATGGTGTGCACGCTCACCATTCACCTCAGCTATCAGGAAAAAAAGTGTGTGTTAAATACCAAAGGTTATATTTGGCTACATGAAAGTGTGATGGAAAGGACATTTAAATCAGTTGTTTTCTCTTTCTTATCGTGGCTTCTCTCTCTTGTCAGCCTGCAGGTTGTTTAGATTTCATACCTCAGTCAACTTTACACCTTTTTATGGCAGTTTATGATCTGCAAGCCTCCAGCAAAGTGGAAATCACCTCAGAGGGATGAAATAAAGACAAAGGTCACGAAAAACGCTTTAGGGATTCAATATCCTTTGCACGATTACAGTTGCATAACTGTTGCATCACACACACTTTAGATAACTTATGTTTTAGTTTGATTATTTCTTCACATATCTGTGCTGAAAAAGATAATGTACAGTTCTGACATAAACTCATTTGTCTTATTATTGCTCAAGAGCAAAATGCAGGCAATAATTTATGTTTGCAGTGTTAACAAAATATCTTGTGAACCACTGGATAGGTTTTAATGAAGTGTTTAGAAAGTAATCATTAGATACTAGGAATGCACGATATTGGATTTTTGGCCAATATCCGATATACCGATATGTTAAATTTTGTTTGGCCGATAACCGATACCAATATTTAATATATGTTCCTTTGTCAGAACATAGCCCGCTTATTTAGGCTTATTTGCTACAAAAATTGTGTAACAGCTGTAAGAGCTGGTGACATACTGTATATTCAGTAAAAGCCATATGATATGCATAGCACTTTAACTTATATTACAGGTACTATGTAATTGAAATTTTATTAGTATTAGTCACCTGCGATGCTGTCTCACTTGTGGAGGCTTGTTCCAGGTTCCTAGCTGCAGTGTGGGATCCTCTGCACTGTTGTGCATGAAGGACAGCCTTTTTAAGATCAAAGTTTTTGTCTATCCATCGTGCCGGAAGACTAATCATGCTAACAGGGCTACACGACGCCCAAATGTCTGTGATAAAACTCACCCAAGTGCTATCAGCTATTAGCTTCTCAATGACGTCAGAAGTGACGGCTTGTAACTCGGGTAAAGGCTGAGATACAGTGAAGCAGACTATACGCGCGTATACGCGCGTATACGGAGCGGCTGCTTTATATGCCATAGCTTTACTTCAGCTCACGTTCTCCTTGTTGTAATATGAGCTGCTGCACACGAAGGGGACTCAACTGAGCTCGCTGATTGGTCACTTGCTGACACGCCTACTGAAATGATTGACAGCGTTCAGTCAGCTGAAAGTGAAACCATGAGAATGCAGCATGAGCAGCTCGCTCAGACTTCTGCGGTGTTCTGATACGGTGTTTCTACTATATATGTTATAAAAAGTTCTCTCAGAAATAAAAATAATAACAGGGAGTGCTTTTCCTGCAGCACACAGCCCACCAGGGATATTTAAAACATCGCGCACCCAGGTAGGACCTGAATTCATTCATTTCATTCATCGAGTGAACGGAGGAAGAAGCGGTTACTTGACTTTAGGCAAAAAAACAAAAGAAAAGGCCCGATCAGCGATAAAGAAGGGGAATTTATTTAATTTGTGTAACATACAAAACAGTCCGGTGCCGGGAAGTTTATGGTCAGACACCGCGCATCGCGTATGCGCATCGCGTATGCGTAGTAAAAAAATACTTTTGCGCGTACATGCCCTGAGGGGCTACGCGGGGCTACGCTTTTGCCACAGCGTACGTACGCTGCGTATAGGCGTATCGTGAGGACGCTCGAGTGTATCTCGCCCTTAAGGTTACGTCAGGAAAAATATGTCAGACTGAGGACGATGTAGCAAGGCTCAACGTAGTCCATAAATCTTCGGAATCTGACATCCTCAATGGAAAAAAAAAACTTCCACACTGCCGACATTTTGAATTTTCCTCTCCACCGTGAGATCAGGTGCCGCTGCAGGCATCCTTGTCACTGGGTTGTCATACAAAAACAGCACCTTTTATATCGGTGAGTTATTTTGATGGAACGGCCAATGTATGATAATTAACTTTGACGCTAACATCAGCCGATACCAATACATGCCAATAATATTGTGCATCCCTATTAGATACCTCTACATCCGCTTAATCTTTGGAGTCAACACAATTCAAGATGGCTGCCACAGCCAACTGACAACAAATGACAAAAAAGAGATTGCACAAGCTGTTCAGAGTTTCATCTATTTGTTATGATTTCAAGGCAAACCCAGTTGGTAACGAGACCCAGAACGACACAAGGCACGAGAGTACAAAAATAGCAGTGTTTATTATTTACAGTGAAATACTGTTCAAAGTACATGTGGTTCCTCTGGAATCCCTGGAGGAGGAAGCAGAACGTCAGAAAGGAGTAGGCCAAGGTTTTTTTTGTAAATGTAGATCTCAATTGTTTGTTGGTTCTTACAGGAGAGGAATGAAGATGGGTCCCATGAGATATCCAGTGATTCCAACAGTGATTTCCAGAGGGCAGACATGGCAGGCGAGTGGCTGGAGGGCAAGGCACGAGGAACGAGGAGCAGGACCCAAGAACAAACGAGATGACTGCAGGCACACAAAAACAAGGTAAGTATCTCTTGTATTAAACACAAAACTGGCTGGAGACATAAGTACCAAAACCAGGAATCAATGCTCCAGCGAAGAGTAGAACTCGACTGCAGCCTTAAATAGGATTGTAGCTCATCAGGTGGATGACCGTCAGCTGAGGGTGATTGGTGGCCATCTTGGAGCTGCAAAGGGAGCTACTCTTGCACTATTTGGAATACAGTTAGTCTGTTAGCAAAATATCTCATGAAACACTCAGCAGGTTTTAATGAATTTTTGAATAAATGAAGTTGGATGCAGTAGTAGCTGAGAGCCATTCACAGCATGACACCTCCCATCGTATGAAACTGCACATATTCTTATTTTCAGTGTTTGATCAAACCACATTTATTTTGTCATTTCTAAAAAATAAGGTGATTTTAGTTAAAAACTTGGTTTAATAAATAAAAAGCAGAGAGTGATATTTATGGAATGATAAGCCTTTAATCTCCAAATTATAACTGGTGTTTAAGTTTGACTTTACTGAAGGCAGTTAAGGCACTCTTGAGCAAGGCATTTCCACAGGCATCGAAAAATAAATTCAATCATAAACATTTGTTATCTCACTGTGAAAACCAACTTTTCCTCCAACTTGATCCAAGTCCAGGTTTGTCTCTGAACCAGCATCTTATTGACAGTAACAAAAGCTCTGTTTATATGGAGACTCTTCCTCTGATTATTCTGTGTTTACTGACTAATAAAGGCTGACGTCAGAACCCAGGAGAGCCTTTCCTCCCAGGGCCTGACCAGAGGGGGATGAACTGTGAGAAGTCAGCAGACCGACGCTCAGACAGAGGGACCCTGTGCTTGTTGACAGTGCAGCAACTTGTCTTCGTGAAACAACAAAATGTGAATTTAATGCTGCAGGTTTTGTATGATTTGTGGATTTACAGCAAACTGTTTATAAATGCTTGGGTATCAAGTTGGCACAACATTGGGGTGTGAAGTTTTCCACAGCCAAACATATACACTTTACCATCATCTGAACATTAAAAGGATGAAGTAATGTGAATACACCAAAAATATACAACCGCTAATTTAAAGTTCGTATCGCCTGCTACCTTCATGCCACAGATTTAAACTGATGCAGAGAAGCGACAACGATTTGGAGATTTTTGCTTGTAAATGACTTTCTGTGCAACTTCGTGCAATATTGTAAGAAGTTTTCATTCAAATGTTATTTATACAGGTTAGTCTCATTGAGCCTCGAGGACTCGTTTACAAGAGAGACCTGTTTTAAACAAAAAAAAACAGATGAGGTACAGACAATAGACAATCATGCAAAATGAAAAGTACATAGAAGAATTGACATAAAAATGAAACAAACAGTTACATTATAAAATACTGTATGAAGTTAAAGCGAGTCTCCTTGTATTAGTTATGTAATGGCATATTTGCAAAAGCAATGACCCAAAAACTGAAAAGAGATAACTGCTAAAACTAGCTTTATTTTATTGTTTGTACAACAAACAATATGTTAAGGATGACTCTCAGCCGGAAAAGGGTAGCATGCCTTCTCCGGGTCGGGGAGGAGGTCCTGCCCCAAGTGGAGGAGTTTAAGTATCTCGGGATCTTGTTCACGAATGAGGGAAAACTGGAGCGTGAGATCGATAGGCGGATAGGTGCAGCGTCCGCAGTGAAGCGGGCTCTGTACCGGTCTGTCGTGGTGAAGAGAGAGCTGAGTCGAAAGGCAAAGCTCTCAATTTACCGATCGATCTACGTTCCTACCCTCATCTATGGTCATGAGCTCTGGGTTATGACCGAAAGAACGAGATCTCGGATACAAGCGGCTGAAATGAGTTTTCTCCGCAGGGTGTCTGGACTCTCCCTTAGAGATAGGGTGAGAAGCTCAGTCATCCGGGAGGGACTCGGAGTAGAGCCGCTGCTTCTCCACATCGAGAGGAGCCAGTTGAGGTGGCTCGGGCATCTGGTTAGGATGCCTCCTGGACGCCTCCCTGGTGAGGTGTTCCGGGCATGTCCCACCGGGAGGAGACCCAGAGGAAGACCCAGGACACGCTGGAGGGACTATGTTTCTCGGCTGGCCTGGGAACGCCTTGGGATTCCCCCAGAGGAGCTGCTCCAAGTGGCTGGGGAGAGGGAAGTCTGGGCCTCCCTACTTAGGCTGCTACCCCCGCGACCCGACCCCGGATAAGCGGAAGAAAATGGATGGATGGATGGACTCTCAGCTAAAACACCAAATCTAGCTCAATCTCAGTTAATCTGACTGAGTCTTTCCTATTTTTGTGTTCGCTAACTCAAAAGTGTAATAAGTTGCAGATATTCATCCAGTGAATGATAACCGAGAGTTTCATAAAAACTCCCCGCTGGTTCAACAGATTTTCATCAGAGAGATGACGTAAAGAATATGTTTTTAAACATGAGAAACTCGGATAACATCTCATAAACTTTACAATCTTCACATACAGTACAATGTTTTAAAGTTTCTTTTTAAACCATCATCATCATCATCATCATCATCATCATCATCATCATCATCATCATCATCATCATCATCATCATCATCATCATCATCATCAGTTTTATTTATAAAGCGCTTTAACACAGCCACAGCTGAAACAAAGTGCTGAACATCAGTTACAAACAAGATGAAAGAAAGCATAAAAACAGAGCTACAAAACTAACACACAGTGAACTAAAAACTCATTTTAAAATACAATAAAATGACAAGTTAAACATGTAAAATCAATACCAATAAAAATGAAGTAAAATCAAGTCTCAGTTGGGTTGAAGGCCAATGAGTAGAGATGTGTTTTCAAATGGGTTTTAGAAATGGACAGTGAGGGAGCCTGTCGAATGTGTAAAGGCAGAGTGTTCCATAGTGGCACTAACAGAGAAGGCCCTGTCTCCTCGAAGCTTCCTCTTACTCGTTGGAATGACCAGGAGCAGCTGGTCAGCAGACCTGAGTGACCGGGGTGGAGTGTACCGTATTTTCCGTTGTATAGGTCGCACCGTTGTATAGGTCGCAGTGTCCAATATTTATCAATAAATTGGAAAAATCCATAAATACAGTAGGTCGCACCGGTGTATAGGTCGCACCTACGTCACCGCCGACGTAACGCGCCATCCACCGCTGACGCGCCGCGTGACCGCTGAGTCAACCCGGCAATATGGACCGAGTGTTTAGCTCTGCTGCTAATGTCTGCCAGAAGCTAACAAAGCTAAACACGAGAGGAGTCCGTCTCTCAGAACACGAATAAAAAAATCGAATTTTAGGTCAAATGTTTTCTCAAGACCATAGTAACGTACATTAAAGCTCCTATAATTATAATAATAATAATAATGAATTTAATTTATAACGCACTTTTCATTAGTGAAAATCTCAAAGTGCTACACACATTCATACACCGGTAGCGGCAGACTACCATTCAAGGCGCTTTCCAGTCCTACCGGGAGCAACTCGGGGTTAAGTGTCTTGCCCAAGGACACAACGACACATGGTGTGGGGAACCAGGATTCGAACCGCCAACCTTCCGATCGGGGGACGACTGCCATTACCACTACGCCACGGCCGCCCCTGTTTGCACTCTGTAAGCAGAAAAAATATACACCGAGTGGTTTTGAAGCTATTTATGACGTAAACAGAAGTACACAGATATAAAGTGAAGGCTAACACGAGACCAGTCCGCCTCTGACACGAATAAAAAAATCGAATTTTAGGTCAAATGTTTTCTCGAGACCATAGTAACGTACATTAAAGCCTTATAATTACACTCTGTAAGCAGAAAAAATATACACAGAGTGGTTTTGAAGCTATTTATAAGCAAACAGAAGTAAAACCAGAAGCTAACAAAGCTAAACAGGAGAGGAGTCCGTCTCTCAGAACACGAATAAAAAATCGAATTTTAGGTCAAATGTTTTCTCGAGACCATAGTAACGTACATTAAAGCCTTATAATTGCACTCTGTAAGCAGAAAAAATATACACCGAGTGGTTTTGAAGCTATTTATGACGTAAACAGAAGTACACAGATATAAAACGAAGGCTAACACGAGACCAGTCCGCCTCTGACACGAATAAAAAATCGAATCTCATCTCAAATGATTCATCCAGGACATAGTTAAGTACATTGGAGTGTTATAATTACTCTGTAAGCAGAAATAAATATACACCGAGTGGTTTCAAAGCTATTTATAACAAATACAGAAGCTAACACTAGAAGCTAAATGCTACAAAAAGATTGTTATTTTATTTTTTTATCTCAAACATCTAATAAAGTACTCACTTGTAAACGTCCACACTGTGATTCCATTCTATTCAGTAAGTTTCAGAAAAATCCGCTGAGTGGTTCTTGACTTATCTTGCTGACAAACAGCAAACAAACAGAGCTAACATAAGCTACATCCAGACCAGGAGGCCGACAGAATCAGTCCGAGCAGAGGAGCTTTTTTCGGGCACATGAGCTGGAAACGGTCTACTTCTTCTTCTTGGGTCGGTGTACTCCTCTGGAAGTGGTACTGCACTGCACCCCTAGCGGCCGAAAGTGGTACTGCACCATTTTCTGCCAAAGTGAAAAAGGGTCATAACTCAGCCAAAAATTGGTCTAAAAATATGGGGAAAAAAATCCATAAATAGGTCACACTGGTGTATAGGTCGCAGGCCTTGAAAAAACCATAAAAAGGTGCGACCTATACATCGGAAAATACGGTAATGGTATAGAAGCTCTGCATTGACCAAAGCCATGGAAAAGGCTGCGGTGCGGGGGGCCGCAGGCCCAACAGAACCACTCGCTCCCGAACCGGAGCTCGAGAACGCAGACCTGGAATGCAGCGGTCAGGTCGGGGGAGGGAATGGTTTGGACACGTCGGTCCCGGTCGGGGACTCGACGCCTGAAGTATCTGACCAAGACGCAGAGTACGGTTACGAGGGGGAAAGTTTGAATTCCTCCCAGAACCTGGCACAAGCACTGCCGGAATTGGACGCGTCGGTCCCTGCTCTGTTCGACTTGTGCCACAGGGCCGCGGACGCACTGCAAGTCGCGTGGCCAGACCCCACGCCTCGCCAACAGGTTACGAGGCTGGCGGGAAATTATCTCTACACGAAACAGCAGCCGACGACGAGGCAGAGAATGCCTATCTTTCCGGATTTCCTAATGGAGCTCACATGCACATGGGCCAAACCCGGAGCTCCCATGACGCTGCCGCTCTCTCGGTTCCTGGATGTCGCCGGGATGGAGACAGCAGGACTCGCCAGTGCCCCGCAGATAGAGGAGGCCCTGGCGGCTCATCTGGCTCCCGCTACAGTGGGTGCGAAGCAAGGCCTGCCGCGCTTCGGAGAAACAGCTCGACAAGTGCTACCGGGCTCAGGGCTCCGCGGCTCGTGCAATGAACGCTTCAACCATGTTACAAGCGTACCTAGCAGAAAAGCTGCAGGAGCTCCAAGTAACAACAAACAAACAGGCCACAGCAGAGGCCCTGGAGGAGGCCCGCAGGGCCTCTGACTTCGTGCTCCGCATGATGGGGACAATAGCCATCGCATAGGGCAGGGCAATGGCAGAAATGGTTGTCGCTCAGCGCCACCTGTGGATGATTTTAACGGACCTCCCGTAAGGTCAGAGGTCCCTTTTTCTTCAACACCCAATCGAGCCGACAGGTCTCTTCGGGGGAGCCCTGGAGCGCATCCAGGTCAGGCTGGAGCAAAGGCATAAACAGGCTGAAGCCCTCCGTGAGGGGCTGCCAAGGAAAAGTTTTGCCCCCCCCCTCTGGGAGGCCATATGTCGCCCTCCGCAGAAGAGACCTGCTGGCGACGGAGAGCCTTTTCATCGCCAGGCGGCTCGGCCTAGGACCTCTTCGATGAACCCAGTTGGGAAGCAGATTCGGGCCTGATGAAGCAGGACAAATCCATAATTTTACAGGTTTGCCCGCCCATGTGGTAGGGAACCGAACCCTCTGAGCCTAGACTTCATTAGTAACACATTACAAGGAGCTGGTGACGTGTGTGCACTCTAAAAATGACTAATCTACTGTTTGTGTAATAAAAACAAGCACTGTTTCATCCATACACAAAATTAAAAGCACCAAAGCACAATCTGCCCTGGTTCTGGACTCGAACACCATCTTTATGAAACACAGTTTATTAGGTCAGACTATGAACCGCAGTAGGACGCACGAGTGCTGCCTGAAACGTTCAGACCTCGTGAAGTCCTCTGTGGGGCAGACCAGCTTGCTCAAGAACATGTGAGAGGGGTCAAAGGCCACCCCTCCCGCACACACACAAAATAAACTACAGATAAACATGCCTTCCAGGCTTGCGGTGCATGCGCAGGCCTGGAGGGCGTGTCTGCCAAACGAATGGATCATGTCGACGGTACGTCACGGGCTCAGGCTGCAGTTCCTCAAAGGACCGCCCCCTTCACGGGGGTGCTGCAGTCGAACATTAACCCAGCACGCGCACACGTGCTGAGGGAGGAAGTATCAACAATGCTACAGAAAGGAGTAATAAGTGTTGTCCCGAAACACAAACTCTGCTCCGGTCACTACAACAAGTACTTCCTGGTGCCCAAAAGAGATCAGTCCCTGAGGCTGATCCTCGATCTCAGGACGCTGAACAAGAGAATAAGAACATTTAAATTCAAGATGCTCACACTGAGGCAGGTCCTCCAGTCTGTGAGACCAGGAGAGTACGCATGTACAATGGATTTGAAGGACGCCTATTTCCACGTGGGCGTTTGGAGGAGGCACAGAAAATACCTCTGCTTTGCATTCGAAGGAAAAGCATACGAATTCAAAGCTTTACCCTTCGGTTTAAAGACTGCTCCTCGTACATTTACAAAATGTCTGGACGTAGCACTGGCCCCCCTCAGGAATCAAGGGGTCAGAATTATGAATTACCTAGATGACCTCCTGATTCTGGCCGGAAGCAAAATGCAGGCTCATTCGCACTCCCAGAGGGTGATCTCTCACCTGGAGGCTCTTGGTTTTGTCATAAACCTTCAGAAGAGCGACCTGACTCCATCACAGGTTACCGTATTTCTAGGAGCACAGGTCGACACCATCCGGTACAGAGCATGGCTCTCGGAGGAACGCATTTCCTCAATTCGCCACTGCCTGGCAAAGTTTAATCTGAATCAGCGGATCCCCCTGAAAACATGCCAACGCCTTTTAGGCCTCTTGGCGGCGGCCATACCCTGTGTGCCACATGCATTGTTGAAAATGCGGGCCTTACAAATATGGCTAAACCAACAAACACAACCTGCCCCGTTTAGGCGAGCAGGAAAAGTTTGGATCGACTCAGAGTGCCTAAGGGCCTTAGAACCACGGAGAGACTTGTCCGTGTTCACGGAGGGAGTCCCCTTGAGAAGGGTGTCATCCCGTGTGGTCATCACAACAGATTCCTCGAAAACAAGATGGGGGGCAGTCTGCAGAAACCAGAATGCCCATGGCCTTTGGAAAGTGCAGGAAGTAAGATTGCACATCAACTTCCTGGAACTTTTGGTCGTGTTCCTGTCAATAAAATACTTTTTTGGCAAAGGTTTGATTGCAGGACAGCATGTCCTAGTAAAATCAGATAATAGAACCACGGTGTCCTTCATCAACAGGGAAGGAGGGACAAGATCCCGAGCTCTCCTCGGTCTGACACAAAGGTTGCTCACGTGGTGTGCCCCGAGAATATTGTCGCTCAGGGCGAGCTGAACTACGGAGCGGATGCCCTCTCAAGAGGGCCTCTCTTGGCATCGGAATGGAGGCTGAGCCCACGGGTCGTGGATCAGGTCTGGTCACGATTTGGAAGAGCCTCTGTAGACCCGTTCGCATGCAGGGCCAGCTCACAATGCGACCTCTATTTCTCTCTGAAAGAAACAGATGCACCGTTGGGAGCGAGTGCTTTGGCCCATGACTGGCCAGCAGGGGTACTGTATTACGCTTTTCCACCTGTCCCTCTGATCCAGGTGACGCTGGAGCGTGTACGCAAAGGGGCCCTCTCCCTGATTCTAATAGCCCCCAGGTGGCCACAGAAACCGTGGTTCCCAGAGTTAATCTCAATGCTGTCAGGGACACCATGGCAGCTGCCCTCTCACAAGGACCTGCTGACTCAAGCACATGGGCGGCTTCTCCACCCACGTCCGGAGTTGTTGCAGCTTTCAGCCTGGTCACTGAAGGGAACAGGCTAAAGGCCTAGGGCCTGGCTGCTCCTCCTTTAAAAAAAAAGGTGGGGGGGGGAAATAACATCAGTGGGGGAAACCCTGTATGACTGACTTGCCCCTGAGAAGTCAAAGGTCACCATGTGTACAAACTTGTTCTATACCCAAATGATGCCATCTGAAGTGTCAATGGCTTAATGTTTTTTTGCCTCTTTGGCCTTTTCCTCCTCCTTCCCAGTTTGTCTGGGGAAGTAGGAGATGGTGAACAATTGTATCACTGGAGCACGCCTGTGCTGCCTCGGTATGAGGTTCCTCCAATATGTCTGTTGGTAACATCAGGTTGATGTTTCTGCATGTGACATTCCTTTCCCGGCGGTGCCCTCTACATACGCTGTAGAGAACGGCCGAGAGATGCCTATTGTATAAAGGCAGAAGTTCTCACAAGCATGCATTTTACTGAGCATTTCAAGGGCGTGAATGAATTACGTTCCCATAGCAATAGTGTTGCACCGAGTGACTGACTGATAAGGGAACTGAAAGTTATGCACCATAACTCATGTTCCCTGAAGGAAGGGAACGAGGTGCAACACAGTTGGCCCTTTTCAATGCTGAAGCTCGGTGAAGTGCACTTGGAGACCGTTTGGATGGGCGTCCGCGTCTTAAGTACCCAGAGGGCGGGGCCTCTGGGGTGACGCTGACGCCCCTGCCGTAAAGGCGTGAATGTATTCCTTCAGGTAATCGCGCGGGGGCGCAATTTCCCATAGCAATAGTGTTGCACCTCGTTCCCTTCCTTCAGGGAACATGAGTTATGGTGCATAACTTTCAGGTTTCACCTTTGCCAATTTTCTCAAATGATAAAAACCAGATTTTACTGTGGCCCTTATTTGACTCTCGAGCTTAAAATCACTGTCCATTTTAAAACCAAGATTTGTAATTGTAGATTTTACGTACATTGTCAGGGGGTCTAAGTCAACTGGAGGGCTCGAACAAGCTCCACTAGTTCCAAAAACAAGTACCTCAGTTTTTTTTTCATTAAAATGCAGGAAGTTTAGGGCCATAAGCTTTAAGATCCTCGAGACATGATAGAGGTTTAATGGACCAGGCATCAACTCGCCTCAAAGGCTCATAGATTTGGCAATCATCAGCGTAGCAGTGAAATGAGATGCCATGTTTTCTAAAAATTGATCCTAGAGGAAGCAGATACTGTATAAAGAAAAAAGCAAAGGCCCTAAAATTGATCCCTGAGGTAGGCCACATGACAATGGAGCAGAAAATGATTCATACCCAGCGATTTTTACAGAAAATGTTCTGTCAGCCAGATAGGACCCCAACCACTCCAGAGCAGTCCCACCGATGATGCCTACTTGGTGCTGTAGACGTGACAATAAAATGCTGTTGTCCACTGTGTCAAACGCACCATGTTTTTGTTGTTTAACACTTAAAAGCTCAATGCTACAAACAATGTGGTGCAGATAAAAATGTAAATTTGCAAGTAAATAACTTCTCAACCAGCAGGACATTGGAATAATTTAACCCCTCTTTGTAAAACACAGAAGTTCATGATTGCTCAATAATCCAGATAAAAATAAAAAATCCAACAATGTTCAATCAGGTCATCTGAACGGTTTCTTTTTTGCTGAGACGTTTCATCCTTCATCCAAAGGACTTCTTCAGTTCGAGGAGCCCCACACCACACTCCCATAATGGAAAAAATCGTGTTGAATTAAAAAAAAAATCTATTTGTAAAAGTTTTCAGTTTTGCACCGTCTTAAAGTTTATGCACATTTATGACGTTAAGCTGTACTGTGTGGAAAGATTTCTAAAACACACTCTCCGTGCTGCAAGTAGCTGTGTTTTGTTCTATTCACACTCCTAAATGATATACAGTGATTCTGTTTTGCACTTGTTTACTAAAGTAAGAACGGTTCATGTTGACCTGCGATGATTTATGTTCCTCCTCTGCAGGGAGTTAACCTCGGCCCATCAGATCAGATCTCTGCAAACAAGGGAAATCTCACAGCAGCAGATCGAATCCTACACAGAGCGAGTCGAATTCCTCTCACAATAACATTTATGTTTTAGGTGTTTAGCTGACCTTCTTATCCAGAGGATTCGGCTGCGTGCAGCAGAGCACGTTCGGCTGTAAATCAGCAGAACAGGAAACGAGAACTGACGGGAGCGTTGACCTGATGTGAGAAAACTCGAGGAAAAGAAGTCAAACTGGAGAAAAAAAATACGAACCAGCTTCGGCTTTTGTTGTGTGTGACTATCAGAGTTTTTCCAGAGCTGAAACTAAAAAGTTAATAAAAAGTTTCTTTGTGGGAGCAGAAATGCTAAACCTTTGGCCCAACTGCATTCAAACTGCGTCACTGACTCAACGTCAAAATAACAATTTAGAATTTGTTTAAGGAGTATTTGTTTCCATTTAAAAATGTCTATATGAGACATACATTATATGGTTAATCATGTATTTCATGTGAAGTTGCTTTATTTCTGATTTGTCCCATCAAAGATATTTCATGTTTTTTTAATTCTTCATATCAAACAAGCGTTACATTTTAAACCATTAAATCCTCTCCTTTTTGTGTTTTTCTAGACCAGGGGTCTGCAACCTTAACGATGAAAAGAGCCATTTCTGCCCATTTGTTCACTAAATTAAATGTGTCTGGAGCCACAATACCTGCAATAACTGGGATTCTCAACTGGTGGCCCACAGACCACTTAAAGTTTGTTGGAGGGCGCTTTTCTGGAAAGTAGGGGTGATTGTATAAAACTAAAAATCTCTAATGAGTTTTAATACTTGATATTTTTACACTCTCACAAAAGATGAGATTCTTGTAACGAAGGAAAAATAATATAGTCTTTGCCCAGTTTCTAAAACTAAAACAATAAACTGTGCATTCTTATGTGATTTTTTTTAACTGTAGAAAAATTACGTATCCTATTTTGAAGAAATAAAGAATGAAGTGAAAGTGAGTATGTTTTACTCTAATGTTTTTAGTATTCAAAGTCAAGTCAAAGTCAACTTTATTGTCAGAACTGCAATATGTACAGGACATACACAGGATTGAAATTGCATTTCTCTCAGTCCCTCGGTGCAACAGTAACCATCTAAACACTAAACACTAAAACATTTAATAAACATAAGCATAAAATAGTAAAAGTGTAACACTGTCCTGAGTTTTTTCATAATAGTATAAAAGTATGAAAATTTACACCAACACTGAAACACCAAACACCCAATGAACATAAGCATAAAATGAAATAATAAAAGTGTAATACTGTCCTGAGTTTTTGCATAGTAGTATAAAAAGTATAAAAAGTATATCTATAAAATAAACTGAAGGTTCTAGCATTGACATTTGCAAAGAGTGGCACAGCAGCATATAAGTTAATGTACACAGTATATGTATGAGGTATTTGATGTTGGTATATAGGCAAAGTGGCATATGCAGTGAGGCACATAAGGCACATTTGGCATCCTTAGATAAGGCTAGTCAGAGAATGCTGTATATGTATCTGCAGTAGTGTATATAAAAGTAGTGTAAATGTAAACAGTAGTAATAAATGTAAAGCAGTAGTAATAAATGTAAACCGTATTAATAAATGTAAACAGTGAATGTAAACAGTAGTATGACTATAGGCAGTAATGTAATACAAACATTAGTGCAAATATGAGAAGTAGTGCAAACTGAATGAGCACATGACCGAGAGTTTAGTGAATAACCCGTTTGATGACACAGAGTCCAGTGTTAAAAACTTTGTGTTGAGTGGTAATGTGTGAGAAAGTTTTTTGTGTTAAGGCAGTTCAAATGGGAGGGGAGGCAGAGCAGGCAGAGTGTTTAGCATTCTGACTGCCTGATGAACAGAGCTGTCTCTCAGTCTACTGGTACGAGCCTGGAGACTCCTCAGTCTCCTCCCTGATGGCAGCAGTCTAAAGCGGCTGTGTAGTGGGTGTGTGGGATCACCTGCCATGCAGTGGGCTTTCCGAGTGAGGCGTTTGCTGTGTTAAGTCCTGCAGTGAGGGCAAGGAGGTGCCGACAATCTTCTTATTATTCATATATTTATATATTATGATATGATGTAATATATGATATTTATATCACATATTACATTATTCATATATTTGCTAAATAAATTACAGGAAAACTGCTAAAACTAGCCCTTGTAGCTGTTGTTATAACAACAATCAATAAAATTCAGTTTTATTTCAGTTTTGGTCAGAGCTTGAAAGAGCCACTGCAGAGGGACCAAAGGGACACATGTGGCTCCAGAGCCACAGGTTGCAGACCCCTGTTCTAGACCATGAGTAAAAGTGAAACTCCTGATATTGTAAAGAACTGCTTCGCTGTGCTTTTACGACCTAAACATTTTGTCAATTTGACACTAAAAAGAACCAAATATATCAGTTTTTACACTATAAAAAGCAGCTGGTTGTTTGTTAAACTAAAAAAGCGAACATATTAAATATAGTTTGTGTTGCTGATTTAAGTTATCAGAGGATCTGTTCACCCTGACGATGAGAAACCCTGCCCACATCTGTAATACATGTAGATTTATAATAATAATAATAATAATATGTATTTGATTGTTATGCATGATGATTGATTGTTTTAGAGAGATTGTCCCTTTGTTGCATGTGTTAGAAGCTGGTTTCTTGGAATTGAACTGGAAGTTGGCTAGAAGCCCAGGAGGTGCTTGCTTGTGTGCAAGATTTATTTTCATTACCACGTTTTTGACCTTCAAACAGAGGTCAAAAATGTGTTAGGAATTTTTTTTGTCTCCAAACCCTGTGTGTCATTTTTCACCACTTTTATTGTCTGTCCAACAGGTCTCACTTGTAAATGAGTCTTCGAGGCTCAATGTGACTTGTCTGTTTAAATAAAGGTTGAATGAATGAAAATTTTATGGGATGGATCTGGGTTGGCAGGCCTCAGACTGAAGCCTTTGGATGATAGATGAAACTTTTCTCCCTTAAAGAAACTTGTCCAGAAGACATGATTTAACTTTTTTCTGTGTTTATCTACCTCTGTGATTGAGCTTACAAACCATTATTCACTCATTCATTCCAACTTTATTTGTGCAGGTTAGTCTCATTGAGTCACACGGACTCGGTTATAAGAGAGTCCTGGTTTAAACAAAGAACACATGAGTTACAGACAATATAGACAATCATATAAAAGCATTTAAAAAAAAAGAAAAGTAAATAGAAGAAATGAGAAGCAGCTAATAGAGATGCGGAAGCAAAACTGCACTGCAAAGTTATAAAAAATAATTAAACGTGAACTGTGAAACTCTTCGTTTGAAGCCTGTTGAGGAGAAAATGTAAAGACCTGGCTCCTGAAGGCCTGAGTTTGTCCAACATCTTTACGTTTATTCTCCACAATTTCTGACCCTGTTCTTCCACACCCCCTTTTTTCTACTTATTTGATCTATTATGGGACATTCTGTTCTTTAAGTTGTAGAAGGCAAGATGATTGGGAAACACGCTCAAGTCAAGCGTTTTCATTGTTTACAGTATGTGCTAATCCAGTGATCTTCCAACGTAACATACATTCCAGAGCGCTGCTTTTTCACGTTGGTCACATTCACGAAGGAGAACGTTTCTCCTTGCAGACCTGGCTGGAAGCCAACTCCTCCAACCAAACAACCGCTCCATGTGCTCTGCTGCTCAGCACGTGGTGGGTGCGGGTGGTGGTGGTAATGGAACGTGCATATGCTTGCATGTACGCTTATAACATGAGGGGAATAGGTTTGCACCATCTGACTGCTTTCTGGTTCCAGCCTGAGCACGCTCAACCACCGACACCAAATCAAACCTTTCATTTTATATTTTGTGTTCTTATCATTTATGGGATTGTTTTGTATTGTATTTTAAAATGAATACATTTTTTTATAAATAAATAAATAAATAAAACCAGGCTCTAAAATCTAATCAAACTGTTTTCATAAGTTTTGTCTCATGAATGCATGAACACAAAGTTTAAATTGAGCAGCTAGTTTCATTTTGATTAATTATTTTATACAGAAGCCAAACTTTTTTTTGAGTCGTCAAGTAAAAGTTTCAGTTTTTTTTTTTAAAACTTTAAAAAAAAAATGTTATTTTGGATTTGGCTGCTTTTTTGCTCATTTTTGCCTATTAAATTATTTTATTTATGTTTGTTAGCACTGACTCCGAATTTAACTCCAGGCCTGACCCATTGTTTTGTTCACAATACTGTATAAAGAAGTTGGGTTATTACCAAGCGTTTGTTGCATGAACACATTTAGCCCTTTAGTCATGTTCGAAAAAACAACATGACACAGTTTTAATAAGACTAAACAGCTGTATTACAGGTAGTCCTCGGGTTACGATGGCCTCGACTTACGACGTTTCGGGGTTACGTCACGCATCTCATAATTTTTTTGTTGTTGTTGAAAAATCTTATTTTATGTGTTTAAATGTTCTTGATTTTATGTGTACAGCACTTTGTTGCAGCTGTGGTTGTTTTAAATAGCTTTATAAATACAGTAAAGTATTATTATCATTATTATTATTATTATTATTATTATTATTATTATTATTATTATTATTATTATTATTATTATTATTATTATTATTATTATTATTATTATTATTATTTTGAAGCCGATTTATGCAGTTTCCGCAGTTTCCGGTTAGCTGCGGATGCTACAAAACTTGTTGGAGCAAGCTGGACAGACAGCCGGCTTTGGACGGACCGTGTGTCCGATCAGAGGTTGCTGCGCTCGGATACATGAGCTGGAAACGCTTGGTGAACTCTGTGGAAGTCTCACAGCTCCAGGGATGAGGAGGCCGGCTTTGGAAGGACCGTGTCCGATCAGAGGTTGCTGCGCTCAGATGAGCTGGGAGCTAAACGGCGGTTTTACGTCATAAACGGAATGGAGAATAGAGCGGAGGGACGGATGGACGAAGGAAAACGGCTTCACCAGCATACCAGTACGGTAGGTTATTAACTCATTTTTTCCTTCATTATGGCTCCTAAATGTATGTGTTTTTTGATAATTAGGTAGGGTACCGTGTTAGGATAGAGCTGGACAGGCAGAAACAGGCAGCAGCTGTGGAACAGTAGCTGTTTTATGGACAGCGGTTTTACAACGTAAACAAATGGGGAATCTGGTGGAGGGAGGGAGGAACAAGGAAATGGCTTCACCACCAGTCCAGAGTAGGAAATTAACTATTTTTTTCCCTTCATTATGGCTCTGAAATGTATGTTTTTTTTATAATTATGTAGGGTACTGTGTTAAGATTAGCCTGGTTAAAACCAGACCCTGTCCTTCACTTCGCTTCAGACAAGGGTCTGGACTTTTTCCATAGAGAAACGATTCTTGCTGGAGGCGTTGGCCTCTGCTGAGGAACAAAACCATTGGATATTTTGAACAGGGAAAGCATTCTGCTCCCTCCCCTCAGAGCCACCCCCCGTGCTCTGGTGAACTTGACTGACAACTGCTCCGCCTCCTGCAGCTTTTCTCTCGCTGCGCAAATTCTGTGTTTATATGTTAATAAAACATTTTAATAAAATAAAATAAAACCATGGATCGCTGGTCCAGCTCACCAAAAGACCAGAAAATCTGATGGGACTCGGTCAGCAACGTAAAACCCGAGTTTAATTCTCGTGACAACCTCAGCCATTTCCTCCTTGTTCATTTCACTCAACGGAGGGTGGAGGAGAAGGAGGAGGGAGGAGGGAGCGATTACTTGACTTTTGGGGAAAAAAAACAAAAGAAAACTCCAGATAAGGGATTAAGAAGGGGAAATTAATAAATTTGTGTCACATATAAAACAGTCCTGCATCGCTTTGCATCGCTTTGAATGAGAACATGCGAATGCTCGCTGGCTGCGCTGGGACAGGTGGGGGCGTGGGTTAGGGGCCAAAAACTCCGCCCCTTCTGTTCTCTGATTGGTCCAAACAAAATTCTACCGGAGAAATCGTTGTTAATGGGAGAAGTCCCAGACTGTGCAGTGAAGGGAAATGAGAATTGAGCGGAGCTGTGCAGGAAGGCGAGGGCCAGGCTATGTTAAGATAGGCTAAGTGCTTGGTAAAACACAGTACTCAGTTTGGACGTATTTTCCGACTTACGACGAAATTTGACTCGGAACTCGTTCGTAAGTCGGGGACTACCTGTATTTAACTCTATGAATATTTCCCAAAAAGCTGTTTATTAAAACTTGATATGGTTAATTTTATAATGATGCATCTGTTTTTTAGGACATGGTTTCAAACCACAGTTAATTTGCTGCAGACTATATTTGTCTTTATTTGTCCACTTCCCCTGTTTGTTTGTTTGTTTGTTTGTTTGTTTGTTTGTTTGTTTGTTTTGCTGAACATTAGTCCACGTTACAGCAAATCGTTTCTGCCAAAGGACCACTGAGAATAAACAGAAATGTATTGTGACGCCTTCCATAAGTGGAGCTGCGTGTAATTTACTCTGAAGACTAAAATAAACCGTCTGGTTCACTTGGTTTATTATCGTAAACACGATCGTAAATTATGATACAATACCTGATCCGAAAGTCACGGTTGTTGATTTGTTGACATTGCACTTTACAGACTCAAATCACGTGTGTGTGAGAACTTAAAAAAAAAATATTTATGCATTTGATCCAATTCATGACATCAGGATTCCTTTGTGTTGAGGAAGATTAACCGAACGAAGAGCTCCGCTGAAATGTTGAAACAAAGAGACATATCATAAGGGCCACGGAGCAGATTTCATGGAACCAAGGGTCAGAGGCGAGGTGGACGTAAACAAAGCTGCTCTCGTTGCACGCTGTTTGGGAATACTGTTTGTACTTTTCCACTTCCAGAATATTTTGGGGAGCAGCTCTGCAGCTCTGCACTGGCTGCAGCCTGAGCCCTATGAAGTTACACTGCAGTGCTTTTCATGAAGGCTTGAAAAGGGTAGGGAGGTGGGGGTGGGGGTACAAACTGATCCCTTCTTTCCTTATATTCAGCAGGGAGATGATCTGAACCAGCACTGGGACCCTGACATCACATTAGCTATGTTTCCATCCAATTTAAATTCGATTTTTGAGCGAATTTTAGAAAATTTCGCTAAAATGTAAATTAAAATTATGAGGATCAGAAGTGTTTCCATTAAACTGGCTTGAAGCGCATCTGCAATGCCACGCAAAGCGTCTCTACGTCAGACGTCAGCGTCATTACGTCACACGTCAGCGCCATACGTCAGACGTCAGCGTTACGCACTTCCACAGTAAACAGGAAGTAGCGTTTGAAAACAGACATCTCGGCAAAATGGAGAGAATATTTCAGGTATGTGTTGCTATCGGGCAAGTTGTATTTATTCTGTCATGCCAACTAGTTTTAGCGATGTTACATGTTGTCCGGAGCGGAAACAGCTGATCAGTCACGTGACGTGAATGTTCGCTGCGGCAGAACTGAGTCGGCTAATCTGTTTCCATCTGTCGTTTAGCCGACTCAGCTCTGAATCGACTCCCCAAAAACTACCTCAAGCGAGCGTATAAACTTTAGAGCGACTTAGAGGAAGTTAACTCGAATTATGCCGTTTCCATTTAGCTTTTCTGATGCGATGCTTCATAATGCGCACCTAGAAACCTTGATGGAAACACGCCTATTGTCAGGCAAAATGCATCACTGGAAAATCTATTATTTATACATCAACATACATACATACATTATTTATACTTTTTTTTTTTGTTCTTCTCCAAATGAACAACATCAAGATGCTGCACTTCTCTAGAGAAACGACTACTGAGCCAACGTGTTAAGAACATGCATAGTTCCCAGTTCTGTGATCTTTCTTTTCATGAGTATAACATAATTTCAGGTGAAAAAAAAATCTGCACACATTTTAAAACACCCAACAAAGTTAAGTCAGGTCCTCTGAACGGTTTCTTTTGTTGAAACGTTTCAACTCAATCTTATATACAGGTATTCCCCAGGTTACGACGGTCTCGAGTTACGACGTTTCGTGGTTACGAACTCCCTCCCATTGAAAAGCATTGTTTCGAGTTACACGGTTTATGCGACTTTACACCAGAAAATACGGTACCGAAACGAAACTTACAGGAGGGAGGGGGGAGCTTGACGCGCTGGAAACTTACAGCAGACCGGAGCAGAGGAGGTCAGGAGGGGCTAATATGCTAACTCTGGACTGGACCGCGCGTGGAAATACAGGAGACCTTATTTTTTGGAGCGGAGGTTTACGAGGCAGACAGGCTACAGCTGAGCAACGAGCTAACATGCTAACAGACGTTGCTGTAAACGCTGTGGGCCGTGTGAAGCTGCAGGAGCTCGGAGGTGCACGAGCTAACATGCTAACAGACGGAGGAAGAAATGACCAGCTCCCAGTAAGAAATTAACTCTTTTTTTCCTTCATTATGGCTCCAAATGTACTGTATGTGTTTTTTGATAATTATGTAGGATACTGTGTTAGGATAGGCGAAGTGCTTGGTAACTGTACAGTACCGTACATGTACATGTATATTGGGCGGCCAGTGTGTATGTGTTTTTCGACTTACGACGGAATCCGTGTTACGAACGGGCGTAAAAACGGAACTCCGTCGTAAGTTGGGGACTACCTGTAGCACCTTCCATAGTGGGCTAACCAGTTTGACGGTGCTCAGGTGGTTTCTGGAGTCCGCCCTCTCCCCCACCAACTCGTCTGAAACAGCCATGACAAAAGTGGTTCAAAACATCAAAGTTCATGCTCAATAATCCAGGCAAAAAAGATGATGTTTTAAAATAGTTACTCAAACTGTTGCCTGAGATCCTTCTTTAGTTTCCTGGTCCATGTGTTGCGCCGCTCGGGGTGGCCGCATGTTCTGTCACATTCATTCTGAGATTTTAATTCCTCTTTTTTTCTGGCTGTAAATCACTTTTTGGGATGATTATTTCCTCTGGTATCAGATGCTGCGCAGCTGGAAGGATTTTTACTGAAACCTTTTGTACTTTTGGTCATTTGTTTTGGTGTGTAACCATGGCAACCAGGTGTTTTTTTTAAACAACCAGGAGCTGCTGATTAACATCTCAAAAGCTCAAATCCGCCCCAAATCCCAAATGAGTTGAAAAGGAGGTGACGTGGATGAATTCCCGTCAACCTGGCAGCGGTGCTCGAGTACCGGACTCGTGACAACGGGAGGATCGAGATCATCCCCCGGCACCTTCAGCTGTCTGTCCGTGGCGACAAGAAGCTAGGCAGTCTGCTGGGAGGAGTGACCATCACTCAGGGAGGTATTCTGTCCGGCATTCGGGCAGTCCTGGTCCCAGGAGGACCGAGAGGCCCGCTGGGTCTGACAGCAAGCTGGATCCGGGTGGACGGATCGTATCTGTGGCCAGATTTTTTTGGATTCGCTGCAGGAGATCCTTCCTGCCCACAGCTATCAGCATCTAACAACTCTTGAATGAAACCAGGATGACG
>JBBPBX010045675.1:11924-26918 GCA_038048925.1 Garcialebias charrua | reverse complement strand
TATATATTTTTTTTTATTATTATAGATGGCCTCCCTTCTCACCTTACAGCCATCCTCTCACACCGATATGAATAAATATATATATATATATTTTTTATAGATGGCCTCCCTTCTCACCTTACAGCCATCCTCTCACACCGATATGAATATATATTTTTTATTATAGATGGCCTCCCTTCTCACCTTACAGCCATCCTCTCACACCGATATGAATACTGTATATATATTTGTTTTTATAGATGGCCTCTCTTCTCACCTTACAGCCATCCTCTCACTGAATTATTTTTTTATTTGTAGAGAGAAAGACAAAGTAAGACAACAAAACACAACAATTATCAAAAAAAAAAAAGAAAGCAAAAGATTGTTTAAGTCTTCAATGTAAAATGGTGAATAGCTCCAGAAGTTCCAGTTGAGCGGCGCCCTAGTGCACAAGACTCTGTCTCATGCTGGGCCTTGGTGCTGATCAAACCATATTAAAGACAAGATCTTCTTTTGACTTTTCCATCTTCAGACGTTGCCACAGTATCATCCTCCTCCATCTCACACTGTCCTCTGCGTCTTCTGTCCTCACTCATGATTTACCTTTTTTTTTACGGGATAAAACTGGATTACCCAGAGAAAACCCATGGTGATCATGGTGATGGTGATGATACCTCTTCAGACATTGCCACAGTAAGTCTTCCTCCTCCATCTCACACTGTCCTCTGCGTCTTTTGTCCTCACTCATGATTTACTTTTTTTTCTTTTTTTTTTTTTACGGGATAAAACTGGATTACCCAGAGAAAACCCATGGTGATCATGGTGATGGTGATGATACCTCTTCAGACGTTGCCACAGTAAGTCTTCCTCCTCCATCTCACACCGTCCTCTGCATCTTCTGTCCTCACTCATGATTTACATGTTTTTTTTTTTATGGGATGAAACTGGATTACCCGGAAAAAACCCATGGTGCGCAGAAAGAACATATAGGGTCCATGCAGAAAGGCCCCAACACAAGACTCTGTCTCGTGTTGGGCCTTGGTGCAGATCAAACCAAAATCTGTCTCATCGTCTTCGGTGTAGGTGCCAACTGATGATGTGAGCAATGAGATGGGAAATAATGAATACTTTCCAAACACGTAAAAACTAATGACCATAATTACAACGTATACTATTGTTGGCAGTCGGTAAACAAATGGTAAGTTGTCTCTACCATCGTTTACTCCACAGGAACGGAAGTGGAGGTTACGATTCTGGGCCGGATTAAAAATGGTCTGACTACAGCCACAGGGCGACCACCATACTTGAGACGTAAAGCCTGCAGGTCAAAAGGAGATGTCTCTGGTCCCCCGAGGACAGAAGGAGATGTCTCTGGTCCCCCGAGGACAGAAGGAGATGTCTCTGGTCCCGCGAGGACAGAAGGAGATGTCTCTGGTCCCGCAAGGACAGAAGGAGATGTCTCTGGTCCCCCGAGGACAGAAGGAGATGTCTCTGGTCCCATGAGGATAGAAGGAGATGTCTCTGGTCCCATGAGGACAGAAGAGATGTCTCTGGTCCCACGAGGACAGAAGGAGATGTCTCTGGTCCCACGAGGACAGAAGGAGATGTCTCTGGTCCCACGAGGACAGAAGGAGATGTCTCTGGTCCCCCGAGGACAGAAGGAGATGTCTCTGGTCCCACGAGGACAGAAGATGTCTCTGGTCCCACGAGGACAGAAGATGTCTCTGGTCCCGCAGGACAGAAGGAGATGTCTCTGGTCCCACGAGGACAGAAGGAGATGTCTCTGGTCCCGCGAGGACAGAAGGAGATGTCTCTGGTCCCGCGAGGACAGAAGGAGATGTCTCTGGTCCCACGAGGACAGGAGATGTCTCTGGTCCCGCGAGGACAGGAGATGTCTCTGGTCCCGCGAGGACAGAAGGAGATGTCTCTGGTCCCACGAGGACAGAAGATGTCTCTGGTCCCGCGAGGACAGAAGATGTCTCTGGTCCCGCGAGGACAGAAGATGTCTCTGGTCCCGCGAGGACAGAAGATGTCTCTGGTCCCGCGAGGACAGAAGATGTCTCTGGTTCCGCGAGGACAGAAGA
This sequence comes from Garcialebias charrua, assembly GCA_038048925.1. Lineage (NCBI taxonomy): Eukaryota > Metazoa > Chordata > Actinopteri > Cyprinodontiformes > Rivulidae > Garcialebias > Garcialebias charrua. Next base: position 24,855 of record JBBPBX010045675.1, on the reverse strand, counting down.
TGTCTCTGGTCCCGCGAGGACAGAAGATGTCTCTGGTCCCGCGAGGACAGAAGATGTCTCTGGTCCCGCGAGGACAGAAGATGTCTCTGGTCCCGCGAGGACAGAAGATGTCTCTGTCCCGCGAGGACAGAAGATGTCTCTGGTCCCGCGAGGACAGAAGATGTCTCTGGTCCCACGAGGACAGAAGATGTCTCTGGTCCCACGAGGACAGAAGGAGATGTCTCTGGTCCCACGAGGTCAGGAGATGTCTCTGGTCCCACGAGGACAGATGTTTCTGGTCCCACGAGGACAGAAGGAGATGTCTCTGGTCCCACGAGGACAGAAGGAGGTGTCTCTGGTCCCACGAGGTCAGAAGGAGATGTCTCTGGTCCCACGAGGACAGAAATGTCTTGTCCACAGTCTGCGTTTTCGATCACAGACTCTCCGTCCGAATGTAAAACTGTTTTCTGGTTTGTGTCCGTGTGTGCTTCTGGTGTTTCAGCTTGACTTTCTGCTTCTTCAGAGCTGTTGTTGATTGAAGGACTATTTAAACATTTTTCTTGTCTTTTCCCTCTGGTCAGAGAACGGTCAGGAACTTTGTAGAAAAGCGGGAACGCTCTGTTTAGGTTGGATTTGTAAGTGTTCGGCCACGCAGCGTCCTGTGGCAGAGTGACCTGCTGAATGTTTTTGGAAATTCCAACAGTTTTGAAGTTCTCTGAGTCAGTTTGGAGAGAAGGTGAAGTTTTACTAGTTCTCTCCGGAGATGTGTCCTCAAAGGCCACATCATCTTCCACTGTGGGGTCATCATCTTCCACTGTGGGGTCATCATCTTCCACTGTGGGGTCTCGCGGGGTGAGAAAGTATGAGGCAAGGCCTAACACCACAAACATTTTGCCTAATTTTGTTGATTTGTACTTTGAAGAGCTGAAATCTGTTTCTTGGAAATAACTTCCCAACACTTGACGAACAGGACTTGAAGTGTGCACTAGTCTGCAACTATTAAAGCAACTGAAGTTTGAACCCATATACAGTAGCCTTATATACCCTCGGGTGATCAAAAGATCAAAGGACCGCCTACGTCACAAAGAGTGGAGTCATGTGACGTCATGACTCGGCGTGGCGTGACATGACGCAACACGAGATCAAAGCATGTCTCTGCACCGAATTTTATTTCTGGTGGAAATGCTTCGTGCGTTTCCGACGCGCGTCCTCCGAATCGAAAGTACCCGACGTTGCCTAGCAACGTGGACGCCGCGGACAGCTCGATTGACGTCATCACGTTCCTGCTGCCAGCGCGTTTCTGTGAGCGTTCCTGTTTGTGCGAGAGCAAGGTGAGTGATTTGAATCAATTTGCTCTAACTGTTTAGGCTATATGCTTTGTAAATTGTTTCTTTTGTGTTTTAAGTTTGAAATGAATAAATTAAATAAATAAATAATTTTCCACAATCACCACTGCTGCTTTGACGAGTTTTGAAATGACCTCAGAGACGCTGCTCGTCCCGCATGGAAGCGGCGTTTGACACGCACGGAGAAAATGTATGCAGCACGTGCTCGTGCGCTGCTGGCTGTGTTTAGATCTTATCATTGTTTTATTCTTTACCTGTATTTTATTGGGAGCCTGCCATCCAGGACCATGGGTAAGATCGCCAATTGTTTTTATGGTATTTCTGTGCTTTTATTTAGTTTTTAATAAATTATCATGAACTTGGACTTGTCTCCTGCTTATTGCAAACGCACCTGTGTGTTAGTGGATTTCCTGGGTGAAAGTCCCTGATGGGAGCACAAGACACCAAGACCTCAGGCAGCCTGGATAATGAACTGGGGGGTGACGGACTGAATAGGATGCTGCACCTGGATGATTACTCATTGGAAACAGGTGTGAGTAATAACTGACAGAGAGTTGAACACAAGGGACAGAAAAATACAGCAAGAAGCCTCAAGGAGAAGTCAAACTGAAAGATGAAATAAAAATGCAGACTAGATGAATGTTAGTTTGTGTAGTTTGACCACAGGCTGTTGAAGCCAAGGCTTATACTACCCCAGTGTTTTTCAACCTTGAAGGCACAGTGTTTTCATTGAAAAAAAATCCGAGGCACACCACCCAAAATTGTACAGTACTCTATCCACCTATATTAAATATATAGTCATTCTTATCAAAGTGTCTTGAATAGGAATGAAATAAACACAAATATGTATTTTTATCATATTTTATATTTCTTATTTCAAATTGCACTTAACATGTCTTCAAAAATACAACAGTGCCACAACAATGTGGTCTTAAATTTAAAGAGGTTGTAGAGAGGGGGATAATTTCCAAGGCACACCTGACGATCACTCGCGGCACACTAGTGTGCCTATAGGCACAGTGGTTGAAAAACACTGGCCTACCCTATAGACTCAGCACAGTGACATATATCTGTCCACATATACTGTATGCATAGTGCACATATATTTACTGTACAGTACAGTATATTTAAATAGGCATGTATATGATACATACACATACTCACATACATGGTTAATACATATCTACATAATATCTCCATAAGCTTTTATAATTTTACATTTTAAGGCTCTTTTGAAGCTCACCAAAAAAGCACATAATTTGAGATCATCATTCATTTCATTCCACAGTTTCACGCCGATAACTGAAATACAGATTTTACTTTACTTTTCTCTTTACCTTGTTCAAATATTAACAAACCTCGTAAATTATATCTAAAATTTATTTAGTTTTTTAATTAATTAATTGTGCTTTTGTTTTTATTGCACCCAGTTTTTATTTGAGTATTTTATCTGCATTTTGTGAATTTTTTTGATGCGATCATCTGTGAGGCACTGTGGTTGTTCTTCCACTTATTGCATTTATGGTTGATTTTAATCTTGATTTTATTTAATGTTCATTGTAGCACTTTGAGATCTGTTGTATGTAAAGTGCGTTATAAATAAAAGTTATTATTATTATTATATTTACTCTCTCTTAACTTAAATAATTTCTGAATTCCAGAAGGAAGACTTTTGTGCAGTGCTTTATACATTATTTCCAGTATTTTTATATAAACAGTGTCATTAAATTTTAAAGTATATTACTTTGAATAAAAAGTTCATTAGTTGGTTCACAATATCCCACTTTATTAATAAGCCTATTGCTTCATGGTGACTTTATTAATACGTCAATAGTAGTTTTATTTGCATTTCCCCATATAATTCTGAGCATTGTTACTTTGGAGGTGAAAAACAGAACAAATACAATTATCTAAATATATGTGCGCAGAAATGTGCTTCAAATCATTTCATAAAGATACATGTGTGGACTAAAACAAATCAAGAGTAAATCATGGTTGAGATGTAAACTCGTTGACCCCCTGCCTGTGTTGAACTGAGGGGGTCCCTGAACGCATCAGATGGTGCCTTTGTGGTCCCTGCTGTCTCTTTAAGAAGCAGCACTGCAGCAGACAGCATCATTTCATGCAGAGCTCCATGGCTGCAGGATGGACTCTCATCAGGACCAGCTCGTGTCCCTGCGGGGCAGGAACCGAACCTCTCCGGTGATGACGCGCAGCTTCCAGCTCCCCACACGGTACCGACATGCTCTGCGCCACGTTTATCTCTGAGTTCAGCCTCCGAGCGGCCTTTCACTGGAGGCAGGACGACTCGACTGTTTTCTGCAGTAAAAAGTCGCTCCTGGTGCGGAGGCGCGAGGAGGAGACGGCATGGGGTTCAAACCTGCTCCTCCTGGGAGTTCAGTGTCCTCCTCATCCTGCTGAGAGGAGGATGAGGAGGACCAGGGTCGCCTCCACACTTACGTAAGATGATTGCGTCTTTCTCACCAGCACTTTGCCACTTGTTGCGCAGACAGACAGGAAGGAGGTGAGCTCTCCTCCTCCTCCTCCTCCTCCTCCCAGAAATGAGGCTATGTGGGAGGAAATGAGGTTTTAGAACATCCAGAGATGTCTTCATCGTCAGGTTGTCCAGAAAACTTCATGGGGACATTTTGTCCTCATTGCTTGAAGGAATAGTTCACATCTTTGGAAGTTACGTTTAAAAAAAAAAAGTAAACAATATCTTACCTGTAGTCTGTTTTTCTGAAAAAGATCAAATAAACGAGTAATGGGATCAAGAGCAGCTTTGGGGCCACTTCCAGCAGGATAGGAATGTCACATTTTAAAATATGAATTCCCTCTAAAAGCTGCCAGGTTGGAAAGAACCTCATTTATTATTACCCAGTGCTGGGTCTGATGTGGGTCAAGTCCAGAGTCAGTGTTATCAGTTAGACATTGTTTGCTTGGTTTAGTTTTTACACTAAAGTAGGATTAAAATGACCAGTTTTTTTAATTAGCTGCTAAAAAGGATGGATGGACAATGATTTTCAAATATTCAAAGTCGAATTAAAATGGGGGAATATTATTCTAATGCATTATTCAAAGAAATATCAAATAATAAGTTTAATTTGAAGTGCTTTTGCATAAAATTCAAAATAGAGAAAATGTGGGTCATTGGATATTTACAGCTTGGCGCAGGCTAACTGGTGTTAAATAACTGGTTTAATAAAATGTGGTTCATTTTGATGATTGGAGAGGAAAATCCTTTTTAGAAACATGTCCACGTTGTGACAAGCTATTGTCTAAATAATTGGAGACACTTCCAAAGTGGATCAATGCTGTCTTAACTCCAGTATTCATAATATTGGCCCTCATGCACGAACCGTTCGTACGCACAGATTTGTTCTTAAACTGTGCGTACGAGTGATTTAGGATCATTTGTGGCATTCAACAATGTTTTCGTATCCTACGATTTTTTTCAGATACGAACAAAATTTACGAGTGGTCCGGACCTGTCGTATATTTTAGGAGCGTCAGTCTGCTGTCATCCAGACGGAATTTCTCCACTAATAACTTCATATTTCGTTATTTAGAAAATATTTAGAGTTTAAAAAAGTCACGCACCACAATTGTTCTTGACAATAGGTTCTGTTTGAAGTCGAATTATAATTTTAAATGTAATAATGACTAACGGATTAAAGTATTTAAATTAAAATCAATTTGTTATCAATGCCGTTTTCTAACACTACAATATCAATATGAAGATCTCAAACTGAAACCAACTTAAATTATGAATTACTTTAAGTTTAATTTGTCTCGGTAACGCAGACTTCGGTAACGCAGACTTTAGGTTGACCTCCTCCTGTTGCAGTCATAGCTGTCAGATAGCTCAATTGGTAAAGTGTTGTGTCGCAGTTCTGAACCTTATGGGTTCGAGTCCCACATGGGACGTTTTTTTTTCTCCTTTTAATTCGTTCCAGATTTAAAAAACACAAGAAAACTATTTACAATACAACAAGAAATGAAGCATAAAGTCTTTTTAATCTGGAATGAATAAATAATCTAAAGAAAGAAGGAAAAAAAAAAATAGTCATACCTTGTGGGACTCGAACCCACGAGTTCTCAATAAGCAGTGCGATGCTTTACCCAGTTTGCCACCAGGTCGCGTGTATATTTTTAGGTCCACATTTCTTATAAACAAACATTCTTTGGCTTTAGTTGGTCATTTACTCCCATGAGTGACGCTGCTAATAAGGACAGATTTTCTTTTCTTGACTTCAGAGAGCAGAACTTCAAACTCCGCACCGGTAGAGTTCTTCTTTTTTACTTTTCGCTGTCATTTTATGAACGAACACGTTTTGCCTCTGAGGCAGGAAACGTAGCCTTATATGGTGTTTTGAGGGGTGGGAATTATGTAAATAACCTCTCCGCGTGCACGCGCAGGTGGATGGAACAGGTGGGATCCATCAACTTTACGCAGCCCGTTTACACACTTTTCCTGTGGATAGAAGGGTTTGTTGAATCTGACGTGGCATGTTCGTACGAACGCTTCGTACGAACAAAAGTAGGAGAAATTTAGGATAAAAATACGAACATTTTCGTGAATGAGGGCCATTGTGTTAGCTCAAACAGTTTTATAAATAATTAGTTATTCAGGCAGAAACATTATTTTCCAGCAGGTGTGTCCCAGGCTTCACATGAGCAAATAAATATAATATTCTGTACATAATGGGCGGCCGTAGTGTAGTGGTAATGGCAGTCGTCCCCCGATCGGAAGGTTGGAGGTTCGAATCCCGCGTCCGCCCACCATGTGTCGTTGTGTCCCTGGGCAAGACACTTAACCCCGAGTTGCTCCCGGTAGGTCTGGATGGCGCCTTGCAAGGCAGGCTACCACTACCGGTGTATGAATGTGTGAATGAATGGGTGGATGGCTGGTATTGTAAAGCGCTTTGGGGCTCCTCACAGGGGGCTGGAAAGCGCTATATAAATAAGCTCCATTTACCATTTACCATAATGCAAAATTCCATCCATCCATTATCTTTACCCGCTTCTTCCATTTTGGGTTGCGGGGTTCACTGGTGCCCATGTCCAGCCATCACTGTGTGAGAGGCAGGGACACCCTGGACAGGTCTCCATGCACGGAGAGAACATGCACACTCCACTCAGAAAGGCCCCCCCGGTCGGGTTTTGAACTGGCGACCTTCTCGCTGAGGCAGCAGCTCTACCAACGTCTCCACCGTCCATAACGCAAAATTGAAATCTAAACTAGAGTTGGTGTGAACAGCCATGAAACTGGACACTTTGGTTGTGGTTCTATTCAGACATGGTCAAACTTAAACTCTGATTCTCCAAACTAAGATCATTCAAAGAGCCTTCTGCAACAGGTAAGTTCTTCATTGTTCTCCACACAACCCTATTTTAAAATGGCTAAAATAGCCTTTTAGACCTTCCTGGGATTCCTTCTTAGAAAAAAGAATCTCAAATACAAATTAAATGGTTAAAACTTTAACCCAAAAAATTACACCAAATTAAATTGAAAGCCTCTATTTAAGGACCACCAGATTGATGAAGACACCGCTTCATTTGTCATTTACTTCTAATTCAGTATAAACTGTTGAAGGTCTCTGTCAGAGGCTTTGTCCCTTCACTTCACCAGTGAGCGTGTAGCTGTGTTGTTGTTCGGCTCTGCAGATGTGCAGCTCAGACGCAGCAGCTGACTGTGTCCTCTTTGTGTCAGCACAGTGAGGACGCTCTGTTTGCTGCTGGCCCAGATTCATTGTGATGAGACTTTTGTCTCTGGGCTCCAGTGACGACTCCTCGCAAGGGATCATTCTGTACCCTGATGCATGCTCAATAATCCAGGTAGAAAAATCTAAAAAAGTTACCGTAAGTCTGGTCCTCTGGACATAAAAAAAAAATGTAGAAACGTTTCGTCTTTCGTCTGAAAGACTTCCTCAGTCTGAGTTGCTGTGTTCAGCTCAGTCTTATAAATAGCACCCTCTCACAGTGGATCAACCAGTTGGCTGATGACAGCCGAAACCAGCTGCTCACATGATCAAGGAGGACCATCAGCCTAACGATGGATCGTTAGCACCCTGATGGTTGTTTGCTATTCACAGAGGGCTGAGTGATACTAGCAATAACAGCATTGTAAGAGGGGGACAGTTGAACCCGGAGGCCTCCACCTCTGTTTAATGATGGACGGTTTCTTTTCACAAAGATGGCCTCCTTTACTCCTCTCTCAAACCATCGTTCCTCTCTATCAAGGATGTGAACATCTTCATCCCTGAAAGAGTGACCGCTGGCCTGGAGATGAGTGTAGACCGCAGAGTCCTGACCTGATGATGTTGATCTTCTGTGCTGGGCCATCCTTTTGGCCAGTGGCTGTTTAGTTTCCCCGATATAAGACTGATCACAGCCCTCCTGACACTGAACAGCATACACAATATTACTCTGTTTGTGCCGGGGGACTGGATCTTTGGGATGAACCAGTCTTTGCCGTAATGTATTTTGGGGTTTAAAAGCCACTGGGACGTTGTGTTTAGAAAATAAACGTCTCAAGTTTCTCTGAAACTCCCGCAACATACGGAATGACCACTGGTCTTGGGTTCCTTCTTTTCACCTGATGGTTGGCTGGAGTCCTGTTTGGGTTTCTTCTCTGCACAGAAGATCAACATCATCAGGTCAGGACTCTGCGGTCTACACTCATCTCCAGGCCAGCGGTCACTCTTTCAGGGATGAAGATGTTCACATCCTTGATAGAGAGGAACGATGGTTTGAGAGAGGAGTAAAGGAGGCCATCTTTGTGAAAAGAAACCGTCCATCATTAAACAGAGGTGGAGGCCTCCGGGTTCAACTGTCCCCCTCTTACAATGCTGTTATTGCTAGTATCACTCAGCCCTCTGTGAATAGCAAACAACCATCAGGGTGCTAACGATCCATCGTTAGGCTGATGGTCCTCCTTGATCATGTGAGCAGCTGGTTTCGGCTGTCATCAGCCAACTGGTTGATCCACTGTGAGAGGGTGCTATTTATAAGACTGAGCTGAATACAGCAACTCAGACTGAGGAAGTCTTTCAGACGAAAGACGAAACGTTTCTACAATTTTTTTGCTTTGTTTTGTTTTTTGAATGTCCAGAGGACCAGACTTAGCTTTTTTAGATCATTCTGCACGTTCTACATCTCATTGAGCTGGATTTGATTTGTGACTTCATGATTATTATTGTGCTGTCCATGCTTGCTGCAGAGTCCCCCGTTAGAAACGTCCGTGGAGACGCTGGACGTTGCTCTTCGCCTCGATGTCTCTCGCTCAGAGTCGAAAGCCCTTCTCCGGCCAGCGCAGGTACTGCATCCCTATGTCTGCTGCTTTAAAGTAGGGATGCACCGATAAATCGGCCGGCCGATCGATTGGCCCCGATTTCTTTAATTTGGGGAGATCGGTGATCGGCCGATCTTTAAATGAGAAGCCGATTTTGTCCACCGATCGCATCTGCCTCCGCAAAGGTTGGAAAATCGTGAAAATTTAGGGTGCATTTTGACCTTTTAACACCTGAAAATCGGTATCGGCCAAAATCGGAATCGGCAGGTCAGACTTTCTAAAAATCGGTGATCAGCCATAAAATTGAAATCGGTGCACCCCTACTTTAAAGACTTCCTGTGGGAGCGTAAAGTCACTGTGGTCTGACCTCCTGTAAGGCGCTCAGTGGGAACTGGAGGGGGTGGCGGGAGGTGTTCCTACAGCGATGCGTCCAGTACGCACACCTTTCCTGTTCGGATCAGGGCAGAGGGCAGCCCCACCGCCCGCACACATCCAAGTACCCCCCGGTAAGAAACTCGTCCTCTGCGTTGTGACTTGAGAGCACAGTCGTGTGTAAAGTTGGTCTTTGCTCATGTGTGTGTTGAATCAGACGTCAGGCAAAGCACACGGTCTGCAGCGACAACCATGGGGTCAGGGCCCCCACCCCGGAGCAGTACCTTACACCCCTGCAGCAGAAGGAGGTGTGCATACGACATCTGCGAGCCAGACTGAGAGACCACGTGGAGCGACTGCAGCACAGGTGACGTGTCTCCTGCACCGCTGGTCCAGGCTGAAGGCTGCTCTGCACAGTAACCTGTGTTTCTGCGTTCAGGGACGGTGAGGTCGAGGAGTTGAGGAGCCAGCTGTACAAGATGCAGGAAGACTGGGTCGAGGAGGAGTGCCACCGCGTGGAGGCGCAGTTGGCTCTGACGGAGGCCCGAAAGGAGATCCAGCACCTCCAGGAAGTGGTTGAGTCAGCGAAGTCCAACCTGAGCGACCGTGAGCCAGACCCTCACGATCACAAGCCGTACTCGGGGATGCAGGGGGTGAGGTCGGAGGGGAGGTCTCGCTCCTGCGGGTGCTCCCCAGCCAGCACCCTGAGGCGCGGCGCCACCTTCATGCGGCGGAGCAGCGAGGCTCTGGAGCGCAGCTTCAACGCCCCCGAGCCAAGCGGGGCGGCCCCTCCGTCAGGACAGACCCACCTGCTGCTGGAGGCGGCGCTCCTGTCGGAGCAGCTGCCTCAGCGGGACCCCCACCTCCGAGGAGCCCCAGCTGTGCAGCACCCATCCACTTATGAAAGGTTGTGCAGCGGGGGCGCCGTGCTGCCAATCTCACACTCCTGCCACTCTCTCAGCAGCAGCTGCAGATGCACTAGACCTGCCTACCTCCCCCATCATCACCTGTTCCTGCACTTACCTCAAGAGGAGCCCCCGCTCGCGGCTGTGAGCGCTGCCCCCACCACGCACGTCAAGCCCATCCCAGTTCCTGCAGCGGAGAAGAAACCAGAGGTGCGCTCTCAGGGCTGCAGCCCCACCATGACCTGGCTGTGTGAGGACACCAGTGCTGGAGAGCTGAGCATCATTTCATTTGAAAATACCACCACCCCCCCAGAGCCGCAGCCACTTCCAGCCTCTTTACCTCCTCTGTGCCCCCCAGAGCCCCCAGAGCAGCTGTGCAGGGCTCATCCACCACCTTTTGATAAACCTGAGGTCACAAATGTGCCAACGCAGGCCCAAACATGCCAGCCCCAACCTACACGTCCACTTCCTGTGAGACAGGAAGCCACAGCGGTGACCATGGACGAGGACATGGAGGAAACCGAAGGGACAAATGAAGGCGGGCCTTCCCCCGAGCGCCGCCACTGGAGCCGCTACTTCCTCGTAGATCTTCTGGCTTTGGCCATTCCTGTAGTGCCAACCATGGCGTGGCTGTGCAGAGGGGCGCCGCAGGAAGTCGTACCCGTGTACCACATCGGCTCCATGCTGAGAGGCTGCTGCGCCATCGCCCTCCACTCACTTCGACGGCAGGGCGTGGGCCTCAGACCTACCAGCACGAGTGGAACAGCTGCTGACACCGGAAATGTCCACTCAGCTCTCAGCCCCTGCAGGTGAAGTGCTGACTCGGCACTTTAGTCTCAGCCATGTGATCTCCTCTTACAGGGATGTTTTTTAGGGTTTACATAATGTCCCCGTGAATCCACTGCTTTAGAGAAAACTATTAAAAACAGGAAGTAGCTGTAAATGCTTCATTTCTCAGTTATTCTGCTTTTTCCTGGAGTTTTCTTTGATGCTACGTGCATGAGAAGCACAATCTGTTTGGCGTTTCTAGCTTGCAATAAAAACCTTGCGTGAGTTTTAATGAGATTGTTTTATCAAAAGAAGCGGATTTGTTTAAAGTTGAATTCTCTTTTTCTTTGAGCAGATCTGTGAATCGTTGGAAGCGAAGGAATCGTAAAAACGTCTGAGTCAAAAACAGACGTTTACACACACTCACCATTAATGTTTGGGCTTTAAATGATTAATTTAATCAGTTTTTTTTCCAGGGTGGAATGATTATTCTACATACAACTAATGATTTTTAAAAAAAATTTAAAAGAAGTATTAGGTGCACAGGTTTGATTTTTATCGTGGATTTTTGCCACACCAAGTCAAAACAATACCATTAATGTTTAAAAAGCTCTCAGCAGTCTGAATTTCATCTTGTCTCCATTCTCATTTGGTAATCGACCTAATGTAGATTTTAGCCTCTTCGGGAGAGGTGAAGACCCGTGTAGTTCCATCATGGGTGATCCGCAGCCTGGCCGGATGGAGCAAGCCAAACCGGACCCCCTCAATGTCACGGAGCCGGCGGCGGCACTCTGTGAAGGATGCCCGCGCTCGGGCCGTTCTGGCAGTATAGTCTGGGAAAACGAAGATAGTCATACTGTTCACTTTGACCCGCTGCAGCTCCCTTGCCTTCACCAGGATTTTAACAGTCAGTGTAGTAATGTAGCTTAGCTACGATGGGGCGAGGGCGCTCACCTGCCTTAGGTTTAGGGATTGGGATACGGTGAGCGCGGTCCAGCAGCGGTTCCTCCGCGAAACCGAAGGCCTAGCAGCCGAGAGACCGCAGCCGTCGTAGCCGATGAAGGGTCATCCTCCGGGACACCAACAATGTGGATGTTCGGATGTTGAGACCGGGACTCCAAGTCATCACATTTAACCTCCAGCTGTGCCATCGTTTTAGTAAGGTTATCAACTTTTTTCTGGAGGCTAACGATGTCATCAGTGCATGTGGATACGGATTTCTCCACCTCAGCAACCGTTAGCTTTAGCCCCGTAAAACTCTCCCGCAGACGGGCCAGAGGATAGTTCCTTTTTGAAGGATAACAGCTCGGAATTAATCGAAGAGACTTTCACCAAGAACAGCATGAAACTCTGCTTTAATTATAGCTGTAAAGTCCTCTCGAAGAGACACAAGTAGCTCCTTTTTAAGGCTGCTGACATCACAGATTGCAGTGGCCTGAGCCGCTGCATCAGCCAAAGGAGATGACTCACTCAGCACAGGTCGGGAACTCACCGCGAGGAGCAGGCCGCAGGTGAGTCTGCATGGAACTCCCTCCTTTAGCAGGCTTTGGTGGCATTTTAGTGACCGGACAAAAGGATTGTATTACCTATCGTTTGGGGTCAAAGTCGAAAAAAAAAGTGCCAGGTAATAGTCGGGAAAAAAGGCCAACTCCGCAGGAGCGCACCTAGACACAACTTACTCCACCGCCATTCAGCCGGAAGTTCAACTCGTCTCCATTGACGAGCTGCTCACGTCGTTGTCTGGATTTGTCGTTTAAATCGGTCCATGTCTTGGCACTGGCTTTTCAGCATAGTGCACAAATGTTTGAAAGCGTTGAGGTCGGGGCTTTGGGAAGTCCACTCCAGAAGCTTAATGTCAGCTGGTTCATCCAATCAGAAACCAGTTGTGATGCGTTCAGGGTCATTTCCTGTTGGAACACCCACGTTTCAAGGTGTCGATCTGAGAAGTTAAAACTTTGAAGGTGCTTGTTTTTCATGATTCCATCCACTTTGTGCACCACCACAGCAGGATGCTACCACCGCCGTGCTTTACAGATGGTACAGGTAAAGCCTCAACTCCTCTAAACTAACTTATCATTGTGACCAAACAGTTCAGACTTTGTCTTGTCCGACCATAAAACTTTTCTTCAGAAGATACTTGGTTTGTTCATGTGGGCAGCTGCAAACATCAGTCCAGCTTGAAGGTGTTGCTTTTGGAGCAGGAGCTTCTTGTTCAGCACCGTCTCAGTTCATGCTGACGTAAATCTGGTGGACAGACCCTATACAGT
>JBBPBX010045675.1:0-11880 GCA_038048925.1 Garcialebias charrua | reverse complement strand
ATAAATATATATATACAGTTTATATAAACACTATAATTTTATTAAACTGCCTCATATATAATATAAAATGTTGGGTTCTGCGTCTGATTCATAAACATCCTCGTCGTCAGCTTGAGTTTACATGACGTCTTTATAAACCAGTATTAGTGATGTAAACCGTGTAAGCTGATACCTATTGTTGTATTTGACATAAAATAATTCCCCCGTTTTTCACAAAGTCATCAACGATGAAGTATTTGACTTGGTGATGTTTACTCCTCACACCAGCTGATCAGAATGTAACCGTCTCTGCTGATCAGCTGATCTCAGAGGAACCAAAGAAAATCATGATTTTTAAAAAAAAAAACAAGTATTCTGAAGTTTAACCTTAAATCTAATCCAAAAGTAGCTCTAATCTCTCAGGTTTAATCATCTTGGATTGGTCTCAACGTCACTACAATGTTTTTCAGACTACAAGGCTCACTTAAAATCCTTTTTAAAAAAAATCAACAGTGAGCCTTATAATCAGGTGCACCTTATATATTAATTCTGGTTGTGCTTCCTGACCTCAAACAGATTTTATGTGTACAACTGAACAATGGTGACAGTTATTGTGAATGAGTTGAATAAAGTTTGACTTGTCCGTTTTGTTTTGCTTAATGCGCCTTATAGTCAATAAGCATGGATACATGTTAAACCTGAAAAACTCATTTCAGTCTCTGAGCCAATTTTGTCATTGTATGGGAACAGACCATGACAACAATACACAACACATTATTATTATTATTATGAAACAGATGTTTAAATATAAAACTGGCTTTAATCTTTTCAAAAGTTCAGAGAGCAACATTTTAGCTTTTTAATTGCTAAAATAAACTTTCAGGAGTCTAATCAACGAGTCTGTTTGAGCAAGAGAACATTTTATTGCAAAATATGGCTTATAAAGTTAAAACAACTCATCTCGTCAGACTCTCCCTCGAAGCAAGACGTTTCTTTTCTTTCTCCATTTAAATCTTTATGATCTTTAACTCTGCAATTTTCTGGAAATACACAAGAACACTGTTTCCTGGTGTTGAATAAAACATGCTGGGTTTCTTTTCCTTTTATTGTTTGTGTGCTGTAATACTGTTAAATATATCTGTCACAGACCAGAAAATGTAAAGCAATGAAATGCAGTCACTGACGGAGGGAAAGGAGGCTCTGTTTGTAAAAAACATCTCGCAGCCTTCACCCAGACAGTTTGTGCCTCTAAACCTCCTCACAGGCAGAACAACGCTGTGGACATTTAAACAATCCACAACTTTTGTCTTTTTGTGCAGTAAAACAACAAAAAGAAAGAAATGTAATGTCTGCTGAGACTTGTTTAGTCATGGCAACAGTTTGTTCAGTTTTAATCCCTGGTACATCGTTTTCTGACCACTGCTCCACATCTTTGTTTTATTCCACTAGCAAGTATCACAAATTATTTACTCTTGTTTTTGTTCAATTCATGCCTGCACCCAGAGCATCTAACATAAAGGCCACAGAGCCACAGGAATGAAATGGATTCAGGATTTATAACAAACATGCTCCTGAAGGAAAAAAAAACACATTTTCAGATCTGTTAAGAGTCGATGAGGTCCATTTTCAAAACAAAGTAAAATACACATCAGTATGTGAGCCATCAAGAGATGGCCTAAATGTTCAAAGCAAGTGACATAATTCAGTTTGCACCTGAATGAGAAGGAATAAGATGACATGAGGATGTAGATGTAGGTCCTGTGCAGGAATCATCCGAACATGTTTCCTCCACGTTCTTAAGACAGGAGTCGACCTGCAACAGAAACGTTCAGCCTGTTTTCTTCTGACCACCGTAATGACACCATCATGCTGCCTTTCTGGATTAAGTTACCTACCCTGATAATCTGAGCAGAGCTAAACAAAGTGGAGGGTGCAGGGCTCAGGCTTCCAGACCCAGCAGCTCCACATCAAAGGTGAGAGTGGCGTTTGGTGGGATGATCCCGGGGTGACCTTTACTGCCGTAGGCAAAGTCTGGTGTACAGATGAGCTTCGCCCGCTGACCTACACTCATCTGTGGACGACGACACACAAAATAAACAAACACATGAGAATTAAGAGCAACATAATCCCTGCTTATTAAAAAAAGTCTGGAATGAAGCAAGACATAATTAAATGTTGAAATGTTAGCCATCAAAGTTAAATCAGGTTTTCTGGACGGTTTCTTTTTGTTGAAATGTTTAGTCTTTCATTAAAACACTTTTCAGTCTGAGGAGCTGCAACGAACTCGATCTTATAAATAGCCCCTTCACACAGTGGGTCAAACAGTTTGATGGTGCTCAGATGGTTTCTGGAGTCCGCACTCTCCTCTGCCGACTCATCTGAAGCAGTCATGGCCAAAGTGGTTCACGCATCAAAGTTCATGCTCCATAATCCAGGTCAAAAACATCCAGCAAAGCCCCACGGTTGGATTTTTTACCTGGATTATCGAGCATGGACGTGGATGTTGAAATGTTAGAAAGATTTTGCTAAAAATGCTTTGAAAAATTTCCATGACATGACTGAACATCAGACAGCTAACTCGGCTCAATTAGTGTCTTCTTCCTACAAGCCCAATAAGTACAGGGTGATGGAGATTTCAACATTTTCACAAGTGTACAAACTATATGCTGACAGGGAGGGGGTCAGGAGGAGCTAGTGTACACTTTTCAAAATGAAATAAAATGTCGACCTTTCTCTCCATATGCCCTGTATAACCAACACGTTACTGTGTTCTCCTGCAGGGCAAATATTGACTCCATGTGATGGACTGGGAGCTCGGGCGCAAGCAGTGCTCTCAACTGAGGGGGCAGCAGCCCAGCTGTGCACCCCCCATGTCAAAGTGCTCAGAGCTGCAAACAAAGCACACATGCACACAGCTGCCACTGATCCCACTCTCACAGACAGACCTCCTGCACTGCACCCCCGACCTTCCCAGGACTTCTGTATAATAATAATAAAAATTTGTTACATTTGTCATCTGTGTATGTTTCCATACAAGACGAAATTAGTCTCTGCATTTAACCCAACCACCACCAGGTGGGGCAGTGGTGCAGCTATTGAAAGCGCCCGGGGGGCAATTTGGGGATGAGGTGTGCCACACAACAAAGTAATGCAGTGACCGGGGATCGAACCTGGGTCCTTCGGGTCCCATGCCGGATTCCCTGCCTCTACACCATCTTGGCCCCCTAGAATCTAACTTTATATGAAACGTTAATGTGTTCGGTATGGGGTGCCATTTCTAAAGTCACACAGTAAAAATGATCAATATTTTGATTTATTTAGCCTTTCAAAAGAAAAAAAAAATATATTTTAAGTCATATTTTTACCATGTTATTCATATATTTATAAATGTCATAGTTCCAAACTAAATATTTAATTTACAACATAAATATTTACTTTACAAACTAAATACTTAACTCGCAAAAGGTGCACATTAAATATTTAATTTACAAGCTAAATATTTAGTCTACAAACTAAATACTTAACTTGTAAAATGCTGGTGAAGATTCTCAGTCGTCCAGGACATCATAAAATCAAAAAGGCGTTCAATATTGTATTTAACGCCTTTTTGATTTTAACTTGCAAAAGGTGTACATTAAATATTTAATTTCCAAGCTAAATATTTTCAAAACTAAAAAATTTTTAAACTACCGGTAAATATTTATTCATCCATCCATCCATCCATCCATCCATTTTCTTCCGCTTATCCGGGGTCGGGTCGCGGGGGTAGCAGCCTAAGTAGGGAGGCCCAGACTTCCCTCTCCCCAGCCACTTGGAGCAGCTCCTCTGGGGGAATCCCAAGGCGTTCCCAGGCCAGCCGAGAAACATAGTCCCTCCAGCGTGTCCTGGGTCTTCCTCTGGGTCTCCTCCCGGTGGGACATGCCCGGAACACCTCACCAGGGAGGCGTCCAGGAGGCATCCTAACCAGATGCCCGAGCCACCTCAACTGGCTCCTCTCGATGTGGAGAAGCAGCGGCTCTACTCCGAGTCCCTCCCGGATGACTGAGCTTCTCACCCTATCTCTAAGGGAGAGTCCAGCCACCCTGCGGAGAAAACTCATTTCAGCCGCTTGTATCCGAGATCTTGTTCTTTCGGTCATAACCCAAAGCTCATGACCATAGATGAGGGTGGGAACGTAGATCGATCGGTAAATTGAGAGCTTTGCCTTTTGACTCAGCTCTCTCTTCACCACGACAGACCGGTACAGCGCCCGCTTCACTGCGGACGCTGCACCTATCCGCCTATCGATCTCACGCTCCAGTTTTCCCTCATTCGTGAACAAGACCCCGAGATACTTAAACTCCTCCACTTGGGGCAGGACCTCCTCCCCGACCCGGAGAGGGCATGCTACCCTTTTCCGGCTCAAGACCATGGCCTCGGATTTGGAGGAACTGATC
Organism: Garcialebias charrua; assembly: GCA_038048925.1. Lineage (NCBI taxonomy): Eukaryota > Metazoa > Chordata > Actinopteri > Cyprinodontiformes > Rivulidae > Garcialebias > Garcialebias charrua. The sequence continues at coordinate 7,465 of JBBPBX010045675.1, read as the reverse complement.
CTCATCCCGGCCGCATCACACTCGGCTGCAAACCGCTCCAGCGAAAGCTGTAGATCACGATCTGATGAAGCCAATAGGACCACATCATCTGCAAAAAACAGAGAAGCGATTCTAAGGTCACCAAAACGGATCCTCTCAACACCTTGGCTGCGCCTAGAAATTCTGTCCATAAAAGTTATGAACAGAATCGGTGACAAAGGGCAACCTTGGCGGAGTCCAACTCTCACTGGAAACAAGCCTGACTTACTGTATCTAGAATTAAATGTGGGTACTTTTACTCCACTACATTTTCCATGAAGTATCTGAACTTGTTCAGATACTGAACAATTCCAGTCAGGATTCAGAAAACAACACAGCACCGTCACTACAGTTCTCAAAGTATTAAATGACATCATACATGCCCTGGACTGCAAACAATTCTGTGTTGCCCTATTTATAGACCTGTCCAAGGCATTTGATACAGTTGATCACGGACTATTGACAAACATCCTGGAACACTCTGGTCTATCAAAACTTGCAGTCTCCTGGTTCACCAACTACCTAACTGACAGAACGCAGTCTGTTCATGTAGCCGGATCCTCCTCTACATTCTTAGATGTTGTGAAAGGGGTGCCACAGGGTTCTGTCTTGGGTCCCATTCTTTTCTCTCTATACATCAACGATCTTTGCAGTGATCTGTCAAATGCTTCCCACCATTATTACGCAGATGACACCATCATCTATTGCTGTTCTTCCTCCCTCAGCCAAGCTTTCACCTCTCTTCAGGATGCTTTTAATATTATTCAGTCACGGCTGCAAAAACTTAGACTGGTCCTAAATGCCGACAAAAGCAAGTTCATGGTTCTTGCCAACAGAAAGCTGCAACCAGAGAACCCACCTCAAATTGGAACCCAAGAGGGAAAACAAATAGAAATGGTCTCCACCTACAAATATCTAGGTTTCAACATTGACACTGAACTGTCTTTTAAAACCCACATCTCCAAAATGGCCACTAAACTCAAACTGAAGCTAGGTTTCTTCTTCAGAAACAAATCCTGCTTCTCATGCAAAGCCAGGAGAACATTAGTAGCTGCAACATTCATGCCAATACTAGATTATGGTGACGTGCTGTACATGAGTGCTGCATCAAAATACCTACAGTCCTTAGACTCCATTTACCACGGTGCCCTTCGGTTCATTACTGACTCCAGTTATCGCACTCATCACTGTGAGCTTTACGTAAAATCTGGCTGGTCATCTCTCAGCACTCGAAGATACACTCACTGGATATCCTTCATCTACAAGACCCTCCTAAACCTGGTCCCGTCATACCTCACCTCCTTAATACAAACATCACACAGTCAATACTCCCTGCGCTCTAACGATTTAGTCCTCCTGTCAGTTCCTCCTGTCAGAACTGAACTAGGAAAAAGAGCGTTCAGCTTCGCCGTCCCCTCAGCCTGGAACAACTTACAGAAAGATCTGAAACTATCAACATTCATCTCTCCTGGATCCTTTATGTCAACCGTAGTAGAAAATGTCATCAAGAAACTTGACCATTGCAGATGTTTCTAACCACTACTTATCCAATATACATGTCATTGTTGGTTTTTTTTGTCTGCTTGTTTTGTATATAATGTATATAGAAATCTGTCATATCCTGTTGGTTTTGAACTGTCAACATCTGTTTACTGTGATTGTAGTTTTCTTTATTTTCTTTTTGATAAGTGCAAATGCCTATTGCCAATGTGACGTGTGCTGCTGACCACTTGACCAGGTCACCCTTGTAAAAGAGATCTCGATCTCAATGGGCTCTACCTGGTTAAATAAAGGTGATTGATTGATTGATTGATTGAACTTTCTACTACACTACATTTCTATAATGTGTTTAGTTACAAGTTACATTAATGTTGCAGTTTTTTGATTTGTCATTACTGTAGTTTGAAAGTAACTGATGTCGAGAGAGGAGTTGGTCCAATGAACCACTGCAAAGTGGACATGTAACGTTAGACCCACCTTCAAGAAGAGCTGGACCAATGACGTATATTCTATAAACGTCATTGAGCTGGGAGCACCCACAGCACCACTAACACACCCAAAATGGATTCCACCGCGGAGAGACAGCCAGAAGATACACAACACCCATGACCTTATTGAAAGATTATTGAAATATTATTATTGAAAGACTATTGAAAGACTGTTCAGTACAGCAGGACAGATTTTCTCTCCCTAAAGAGCCAGACTGGACTAAAAAAATACGTTGAAAACCAACTTCTTCTGAACTTGAACAAGAAATTCTTGCTGCAATATTAAAATGTGTCAGTTCATGTTAGGGCATGAGACAAGAGATGTCTCCTAATGACTCAACACTCAGGTCCAAGTTTTGAAAATGGTGTCAGAAGTTAAAATATTGTTCACTATTGATCCATTACAGAGTTGACTAGACAGTACTGTATTTTTGTTGAGTATTTTATGTTCTTGTTGACATCCTGTTGTGGGCGGAGACCTACACAGCAGGGCGCAATTTACTAATAAAAGGCCAGCTGCTCTGATGAGCGCCTCCTCACTCAGGCCAAATGAAACTGATGGTGTGTTGTTTTCTTCCGTCATTATCCGGCATTTCCAACCCTTGCTTAGTTTAAACAATGGCTGCGTCAACAATTTTAAACTAAAGTTGAAGACAAACTGGAGTTGAAATGATCCTTTGTTAGGTCTAACGCTCCTTTTTTCAGGTAGAACTTTCACTTAAATGTTTTTACTGCAGTTAAAATGACATTGGTTTTGCTTTGTGATAAAAAACTTTCAAAGGTATGATCATTCCTCTTTCTTGTTTTATTTAATGACATTCAACTGCATGTCATCCCTGAAATTCTGATGCACAGAATCACAAGTCCAAATGTGAACTGTGTCACAGAGTAAACACAATAAAAACATGTATTATCTGCAGCATTGTTCTTTAAAATGGCTCAACACTATTAATGTGTTACAGAAAATATACATACAGTCCCTGCTACATGTTTAGTATGCAGACCTAGCTGCACAAAACTTACAACTTGTTGTTTTTATTGTTTGCTTCTTTTTTTTAAAACAATGAGCGCATCAAACAAAGAAACACAAATTGTCCAGATTATAGCACTTCATAAATCACATCTGCACGAGCTTGTGCCATTAAAGAGGAACTAAATGCAAATTTAACTTTTTTAGCTGATAAACTCCCTAGAATGTGTTTAAAAGGTTTCATAGCACTATGTCTGTGTTAATTTTCATGTAATTGTTCGTATTTGTTTAAATCGGCAATATATGGTCTAAAAACGTGTTTACGGTAGCCCTATGGGTTGAACAGAGGTTATTGCACCTTGATTTTCTTGTTGGTCTAGGATTCGCAAAGTTACGTGTTTTCGCAAGCTTTCGTCACAAAAGTGGTTCAAGCAGAGCCAATCCCCTGCGGAGATGACACGGTCCTCCCTGCAGTTCATACCTTATATGGAAGTGGTACATTTCACTCCTGAAAAGATCTGCATCAAAGCATATTATAGTTTTCGGAATGGCACTAGTTATTTGTGTATTTTAACTTATTTATTTTAAAAAGATTTTTCACTTCACCGAAACTGTCTGGTTGTATTTGTTTTAATAGTGTGCGATAGAGGAGCAATGCATGAATGCCTGTTTGGGTCAGTGGTGTACGATCTGGGTTGGGATCCAGGAGACCTGGGTTTGATTCCCAGTCACGGAGAACTTTGTAGTATTATTTTTTTTTTTTTTTAAGCCTTTTGTTTTGGATAGGTCAGGTGGAATAGATAAATACATCTACATGTTTATTCTTTGTTGTTGCTTGGTTTATGTTGTTGGCTAGAGTTTTAAGGCCGATCTATACTTGAGCGTCCTCTGTTACGCCACCATACGTGCGCATTTTGTGCGCATGCGTTTTGCTGATATGCTTCAGCATATGTCAGAAACTATCAGCTTTCAAACGCTCGCGTTCTCCTTGTTGTAATATGAGCAGCTGCACATGGAGGGGACTCAACTGAGCTCGCTGATTGGTTACTTGCTGACACGCCTACTGAAATGATTGACAGCTTTCAGTCAGCTGACTCAGCTCATGCAGCTCGTTGAAGACCGCTGCGCTGTGTTTCTACTATATATGTTATAAAAAGTTCTCTCAGAAATAAAAATAATAACAGGGAGTGCTTTTCCTGCAGCACACAGCCCACCAGGGATATTTAAAAGATCGCGCACCCAGGTAGGACCTGAATTCATTCATTTCAATCATCGAGTGAACGGAGGAAGAAGTGATTACAGCAAGCCCTCGAGTTACGTCAGGGATAGGGACCTACGTGTGTGACTTAGGTCAATGTTGTCGTACCTCGCAGACCAAAAACACCTGCCTGTCGTAGGTCCACGTTTCTGACATAGGTCGCGGCTATACCGCTAACGGAGCGCCGCACACATATTTAATGGCATGAGACTGAACAAGCAGACATACTAGGCCATGAACATGCACAGAACTGTACAGTAAATGAATACAGTACTGTACAATAAATAAAAAATATAATGTCTTACTTTGAGCTGGTCAAAGCCTGCCTTCGTCTTTTAGTATTAGCTCGGGTGCGAGCTCCCCCAGCTTCCTTACGCTCCACACGCACACACGTGGTCAAAACTGTTTAAAAGAATGACTGTTAGCTTCTTAACTTCATACATTTGGAGCCAGAAAAAAAAAACTTACTGAAAGCCGTTTCTCCGCGATGTCCTCCATCCAAAACAAGCTCGGCGTTAGCTACGGTTAGGCCCCGCCATTAGCAGCACTGGTTAGCATGTCAGTTCATTCAAAAAGGCTGTCGGCTTTGTATCTCCGCGTTAGCTCGGTGTCCCCCGACTGCCAGGCGGACATTTGCGGCGAGCTCCCGGCCGCAGATGGCCCCTCCGCGGCATGTCGGCTCGGTGTCTTCGCCTGTGTTTGCTGCTCTGTTAGCTGCTGTCGTTAGCATGTCGGGCGGCGTTGTTGGAGCCATCGCGGGGCGATCCGCGGCTGCTCAGGCATCGGCTTTGTATCTCCGCGTTAGCTCGGTGTCCCCCGACTGCCAGGCGGACATTTGCGGCGAGCTCCCGGCCGCAGATGGCCCCTCCGCGGCATGTCGGCTCGGTGTCTTCGCCTGTGTTAGCTGCTCTGTTAGCTGCTGTCGTTAGCATGTCGGGCGGCGTTGTGGCCGCGATCGCAGGGCGATCGGCGGCTGCTCCTCCGGACCTGAGACGTCCACAGAGTTGACCGAGTGTTTCCAGCTAATTTATCCGTATGAGGCAACCCTGATCGGGCACACGGAGCCAGCTGACAGTAGCCTCTGGAGCTCCATTGACCGCAGTTCTGTTGTAAAATGGCGACCGGAAACGACCGGAAGTTGCGTAAATACGATAAATTTCTAATCAAAACGTAAAATTAATAATTATACTTTATTTATAAAGCCATTTAAAACAACCACAGCTGCAACAAAGTGCTATACACATGAAATTAATAACTTTTAAACACACAAAAAAAAAATAATAATAATATTTTTTTTTTTTATCATATTTTTATTAAATATGATAAAATCGTAAGTCTGAGTTGCCGTAGGTCGCAGGTGTCGTACCTCGAGGGTTTCCTGTACTTGACTTTAGGCAAAAAACAAAAGAAAAGGCCCAATCAGCGATAAAGAAGGGGAATTTATTTAATTTGTGTAACATACAAAACAGTCCGGCGCCGGGAAGTTTATGTTCAGACACCGCGCATCGCGTATGCGTATGTAAAAAAAAAAACTTTTGCGCGTACGTGCCCTGCGGGGCTACGCTTTTGCCACAGCGTACGTACGTTGCGTATAGGCGTATCGTGAGGACGCAAAACTATAGCTCGGCCTTTAGTTTGTTTTAGGTTGCTTGCTGGAGGAGGTGTGAAGGCAGCAAAACCCCACGGTCCTGGCCACACCTACTCGCTCTAACCCCCACCTCCTCCCCTCCTTTAGGCGGTGCCTCTACAGTCTATCGGAACGCCCATTTTGTTGAAGATTTTGAATCTGGACTCGGGGCGGAGTTAAAGGTATTGTGACAAGATGTTGGAAATTTGCATATTTGTCACAACATATATATCTTATATCATTCAGCTCTGTTTGTTTTTGCAAAATAAATTATAAATATATTAAAATTTCATTCCAAGTTATGGTAGTTTTTTCTCTGGGACACGCCCCTAAAAATCAGCGCATTTCCGCAAAACGTCATTGTGACGTGCATTTGGGCATAAGGCAGAGCCTTGCCCGTTTGTTTGGTGTGTTAACTGCTTGCCATACAGATTCTTTTTCTGAAAGATCGCCTCTTTTTTTTTGTGTAACTTGAAAAATGCCGTCACGTTGTAGCGCATTTGGGTGTTCTAATATCAGCAGTGAACAAGTGAGCATTCACAAATTTCCAAAAGATGAGAAACTTCGACAAGAATGGACAAGTACAGAGAACGAGGGACCGGTGGGTTCCTACTAAGAGTCGTATGTCTGCAGCGACCATTTTACTGCCAATTGTTTTCAGGAAAGACCTGGTATAAAAGAATCTTTAGGACTACCAGTAAGATGTAGAAGACTTTTAAAACCGGATGCTATTCCTACTATTTTTAAAAGAAAATCTACAGAAGAAAGTGCCACAGGAGCTACCACGTCAAAACAATGCAGGGAAGCTACCATCGGAAGACTGTCCAGGAAAAGAGTTGTGTAAACATAATCGGAGGTGTGTACTGTTTTAGACGATAAACTATATATTTAACGTGAGCTCATGTTGTTTTACTTTATATACTGTGAGTGTATAAAGCCAATTATCACGGAGGATTCTTCATGTGCGATGCTAAAAAAAATTTGCCGACATAAAATCAGGAGCAAACACACATTGCTTGTTATGTATTTTTAAATGACTTCTTCGCGATCAAGTAACATCAGTAAGTTTTTTTATTCAGGGAGGGTTTATTAAAACTTGGGTATGTAGCTTATTTTTTAAACATATTTCTTCACTCTGCCCTTATCTCCTGATACATTGATGTTTGACATGTAATCTCTCAAAAAAACTATACAGGGAACCCCCGAGGTACGAACGATTTAGGGACCTAAGAACCGTTCGCAGCTCGATCTGCCATAGCTAGGGGGTGAAAATATCGTCCCGTTCGTAGGTCCTTATTCCGTTCGCAGCTCGCGGAAATACCGCTAACGGAGCGCCGCGCACACATTTAAGCATGTACAGTAGTGTACTGTAATGTTAAACATTGCTATTCACATTTACAGAATAAATAAAAACATATTTTCTTACTTTGAGATGGTCATAGCCGACATCTTAGGTTGCCATGCGTTGTTGTTATCAGGCCGAGCAGCGCGACGAGCAAACCACGGGAGCTGCTCGAGGCCTGTGTTAGCTCTCGAGGCCTGTGTTAGCTTCTGCTAGCCAGGCCATGAGCTGGTGTTGGAGCGGCGGTGCGGCCCAATCGGCC
>JBBPBX010045674.1:0-22500 GCA_038048925.1 Garcialebias charrua | reverse complement strand
AAAACTCTGATGAGTACCCCATTTCTAGTCCGTCGGGAAACGAGAGGCCCTGGTTGCAGTGAGTCGGGTAACGCAGGGTCATGTCGTAGACTCACCTACACTGGAGATCACACGAGAACAAATTATTGAGCGTGCCATAGGAAAATGTCCAGTGGTTGATCTAAAACTTAATGGCAGGTCAGCACATTGTTTACTAGATACTGGCAGCCAGGTCAGTACTATGACAGATGATTTTTTCAGAAAATATATTGGTGATGATGAGAGCATGCTAGCTACAAATAGTTGGCTTAAAATAACTGCTGCGAATGGACTTGACATTCCTTATCAGGGATATATTGAACTGGAAATTGAGACGATGAGTTTAAAGATCCCAAATTGTGGTTTCTTGGTCCTGAAGCCGTCACTGAACCCTGTTGTTTCTGAAGAATGCATAATCGGTATGAATGTCATTCACAGATGCAGACAGCTAGTCACAACAGAGTTTGACAACACTTTGGGTGGATCCTTGGACTCTGGGTGGAGGACAGCTTTCCAACAGGTACAGATCGGTTGCATTGAGAGAAAGGCAGTAGTTCGGGTTGCAGGAAGAAACAAAGTACGCATCCCTGCATCCTCGATGTCCACTGTGTTTGTAAAAGGTCACACTAAAACCTTAGATGCAGCCTCTCAGTTGATCATTGAACCAGTGACCACTCCTCTACCATCTGGATTAGCAGTTATCCCAACACTTGTCACAAGGACCAGCCATGTTCTTCCGCTCCAGGTGGTTAACTTCTCCGCCGAGGAAGTGTGGTTAGGCCCCCGAACACGGCTAGGCATGATCTCAAAGGTTGATCCTGCAGAGAGTGAGCAGACATGCCAAGTAAAGTTTCAACGCATCTCTGCCGGTGTTGAACAGGTTTCAGTTGACCCTAACATGGTGCAAACTGACAGTAAGGTGCAAGCCATTTTGGAAAGACTTGACATGGGGGGCGCAGAGGAAGAGCGTGTCGCTCTCTGCTCATTGCTGTCCAGCTACATTGATGTTTTTGCAGATGATGAGGAGAATCTGGGTCACACGGATAAGGTGAAACATGAGATCAAGCTGGCGGATGACGTACCTGTCACACAGCCATATCGTCGTATACCTCCTAACCAATACCAGGAAGTACAAGAGCATATCTCTAAACTGTTGAAAAAAGGAATCATACAGGAGAGTGAAAGCGCTTACGCCTCACCAGTTGTGGTAGTCCGCAAAGGTGACGGCAGTATACGCTTATGTGTAGACTACAGGAAGCTAAATCTAAAAACTAAGAAAGACGCATTTCCATTGCCTCGTATTGATGAGAGTTTTGATGCGCTAAAAGGTGCTAAGTACTTTTCCACAGTTGACCTTGCCAGTGGGTATCACCAAGTAGCCATGGATGATCGAGACAGACATAAGACGGCTTTCACCACGCCTTTTGGGCTGTTTGAGTATGTACGCATGCCCATGGGGGTGTGTAACGGGCCTGCAACATTTCAAAGATTGATGCAAGCAACTATGAGTGACCTGATATTCGACATCATGTTAGTCTATCTGGATGACATTTTAGTGTACTCCCCAAGCTTTGAGTCTCATTTGGAACGGCTGGATCTAGTTTTTAAACGTTTGAGAGACACTGGATTAAAAGTGAAGTGGGAAAAATGTCACTTTTTGCAGAAGGAAGTAAAATTCCTTGGACACCAAATTTCTGCAGAGGGTATCGCAACTGATCCCTCCAAGGTGGCAGCAGTCAAGGAATGGCCGGTGCCTGGCACCGTTAAGGAACTCCAATCATTTCTAGGCCTATGTAGTTACTACAGAAGGTATGTTGAGGGCTTTTCAAAGATCGCAGCCCCACTACATGACCTAGTGAATCAGTGTCGAGGAGCTGCTACTACAGCCAAAGCTAGTCAAAAACTAAGTGCATTATGGGACACCAACAGTCAAATTGCATTTGACACATTGAAAGAAAAGCTTGTGACTGCTCCGATTTTGGGTTATGCAGACTTCACTTGTCCTTTCATTTTGGAAACTGATGCTAGTGGTCAGGGTTTAGGAGCTGTCTTGTGTCAGCAGCAAGGTGACAAGAAACGGGTCATTGCATATGCAAGTAGACGGCTGAGAAATGCAGAGCGAAATGATAAAAACTATAGCAGCATGAAACTCGAGCTGCTTGCACTTAAATGGGCAATAGTAGAGAAGTTTCGGGGGTACTTACTGGGCTCTAAATTCTCTGTGGTATCAGACAACAATCCCTTATGTCATCTAAAAAGTGCAAAACTTGGGGCTATTGAACAGAGATGGGTAGCACAGTTAGCTGCCTTCGACTTTGATGTGCAGTACCGGCCAGGTCGGTGTAACGCCGCCGCTGATGCACTGTCACGACACCCGTTAGCAGGGGAGCCAGAACCAACTGATGATGAGGAGTTTGATGATTGCATTGCAATTTGCAATTTGATTTGTAGAGGCACTGCCCTTGAGCCCGAGCTGGTTACAGCTGGGGTCCAATGTTGTCAGGTGAACCAGATTAGGGCTGCAGAAACTGATAAATCCAATTCACATGCTAAAGAGGCTACACCAACTCTTCCCGGTTACTCCAAGGAAGAGCTGCGGACATTTCAGTGTCAAGATCCAGTGATAAATGTTCTAAAACAGTTTGTGGATCGAGGTAGCCCACCAAGTTCACAAGAAAGGAAGAATCTTCCTGGTGCTGCCAAATCATTGTGGAAACAATGGAAACACATTCAGATACGTGATGGGTTGGTGTACAGAGTGGTGAAGGATGATCGTGTTGGAGAGTGCTTTCAGTTGTTTGTTCCAGGTTGTTTACAAGCAGCTGTGCTGAAGAGTGTCCATGACTCTATGGGACATCAGGGAATAGAGAGGACATTACAGTTGTTGAGACAGAGAGCATTCTGGGTAGGGATGCATAACGATGTTGAGCGATGGGTTAAGAACTGTGAGCGTTGTATTCTCACAAAGATGCCTCACCCAAAGATTCACCCTCCAATGAAATCCTTTTTGGCAACACGACCTTTAGAAGTGGTGGCAGTAGATTTCACACTCCTTGAACCAGCTTCCGATGGCCGTGAGAACGTTCTAGTCATTACCGATGTGTTTACAAAGTTCACCCAGGCGTTCCCTACACGTGACCAAAAAGCAGAGACCACAGCCAAAGTCCTCTTAAAGGAGTGGTTCATGAAGTACGGTGTACCTGAGCGTCTTCACTCAGATCAGGGCCGTAACTTTGAATCGGAGGTTATTGCTGAGCTTTGTAGAATGTATGGTGTGAAAAAAACACGTACAACACCCGAGGAGCCAAGATGGTGTAGTGGTTAGGGCGTTTGACTTGGGACCCGAAGGACGCGGGTTCGCGTCCCGGCCACTACACATCTTGGGGTGTCTATGAGTGCACACCTATTTCTCCAGCTCCCCGAGCGCCTTCTATGGCTGCTCACTGCACCGCCTGGTAGGTGGTTGGGTTAAATGCAGAGACGAATTTCGTCTGTGTATGGGAAACATACGCAGATGACAAGATTAGACAATTATTATTATTATTATCACCCGACAGGAAATGCCCAGTGTGAGCGTTTTAACCGCACTCTGCATGAACTGTTGCGCACCCTTCCACCTGACAAAAAGAGGCGTTGGCCTGAACATTTACCTGAGCTGGTTTATGCGTACAATGTTACTCCACATGCGACTACCGGATATTCCCCTTACTTCTTGCTCTATGGAGTAGAACCACATCTTCCTGTCGATGCATTGCTTGCGCGTGAAAGTTCTCCTGATAAAAATCTTGATTGGCTTGCTGTGCATCAGCAAAGACTCAAAGAGGCACATGAAAGAGCAAAAGAGTATGCAGAGCAGAAAGCTGCGAAACGCGTTGCTCGGCATAGTCACAAAGTGTACTGTCCTTCGATTGAGGTTGGAGAGTATGTTTACCTGAGACACAGACCAGCTGGTCGTAACAAAATTCAGGATGCATGGAGTCCAGTTGTTTACCAACTCGTAGACGTAGTAGGCACAACTTGCATAGTACGACCTGCAGAGGGAGGGCCTACAAAAACGGTTAACAGGGCTGACATCAGGTCATGTGTCCATGTGCCAGACACAAACCAGGGACACAGTGAGAACACTGTAGCCAAACAGACAAATACTACTGAATCACACACTGCCTCATCTGATGAGTATGATGGGGGTATAGTCATTGAAGAGGTTTCTTTTGACTTAAATCCTGGTTCAGGTGTAGAAAATTGTCCTAGTGGTGAAAGTGTTCAGAAGCGAGCAGAGACTCCGTTGACTTCCGAATGTGAACTTCCTGTGATTGAACAGAGGGAGACTGAGCATGTTGACAATGAAGCAGGCGATATTGACCAACTGGGTGAGATTCCAGTGTCTCCTCCTGGCGTTAGACAAGCTCACACACCTGCTCCCCGCAGGAGTAGAAGAGTGAATGTAGGGAAACACCCAAACCCACATCACCAACCTAGGTCAGTGTTGGGGCCAGAAATGAACTCATAAATGGCTTCACAGATTATTGCAAGCTTAGGTTCTGTGTTTTTTTTTTAGAGAAGCTTTAAAAGAGGTAAAAAGCAGTTGCTTTGTCACCGAGGACGATGACATTTAAGCAGGGGAGAATGTAACCAGGTGAAAAATGGGTACATGTCAAATGTATTTTAAAAACCATGTTTTGCTTTAATTTCACCTATGGTTGTAATTCTTGTTTTTGTCAGCATGTGGTGCTGTTGGTACAGAGAGGTCTAAAAGGACCGGAAATAGAGAAAAAACCCTTTGTTTATGTACGGTAGCACGGACTGGTAAAAACGGAAGAGAAGAACATTTTATCTGAGACTTGGAGAAGGAGACAACTCTGGCCACGTGAAAAGAGAATCCAAGTGTTCGGTAATTGTTGGAACTGAATTATCTTCCGTGAATGAAGCTATAGAGACGATGCTAATGTTTTATTTCTGTTATCTTCCGTGAATGAAGCTATAGAGACGATGCTAATGTTTTATTTCTGTTTGTTTTCTCTCGTAGAGTGCCGCTGCCGTTTGTTATGCATTAGCTTTCACGCTGTTAGATTTCAGCTGTTACGTGCAGCTGCATGCTACTCTGTTGGGTGCTAACCGTGTTGTCGGTCCGCCATTTTATTTGAAGCTAAGGCTTGCTGCCGTTCGAAACACGGACTTTTTCTTGTTTTTTTATACATAACTCCGAGGGAATAGTTTATTTTTGAGAATAAAGAACCCCTTCTATTTGAAGCTTCGTGTGCTGCATTTATCCCGGTTTCATACAGAAACATAAACTTTCCAACAAGAGGCAAAAATACACTGGACCAAGTCTACACCACCATGAAAAGTGCTTACAAGGCCCTCCCCCTCCCCAACATTGGTGCTTCTGACCATATCTGTGTTATGCTAAAGCCAGCTTACAGACCACTGGTGAAAGTCACAAAACCAGTTCGCAAGCAGATACGAGTGTGGCCAGAGGGGTCTTCAGAGGCACTCCAGGACTGTTTTGACACCACAGATTGGAGCATGTTCAAGGAAGCTGCTACCACAAACAACAACACATGTCTCCAGGAGTACTCAGACACTGTATGCTCATACATCACAAAATGCATTGATGATGTTACCAACATCAAGACCATCACTGTTCGGGCAAATCAGAAGCCATGGCTGACAGCAGAGGTTTACAGACTCCTGAGAGCCAGGAATGCTGCCTTCACAGCGGGAGATCAGGTGGGCCTGAGGACAGCCAGAAACAACCTGGCCCGGGGCATCAGAAAGGCCAAGAAGCAGTATTCCAGGAAAATAGCTCACCGCTTCAAGGACAGCAAGGACACACGGAGTCTGTGGCAGGGAATACAGACCATCACTAACTACAAACCATCCCCCCAGACCTGTGACAGCACAACCTCCACGCTGAATGAACTGAATGACTTCTTTGCTCGGTTTGAGGCATGTAACAGCACACCTGCACAAAAACTCCCCCCCTCTCCTGATGGCCAGGTGCTGGCGCTGTCCTCAGACAGCGTGAGGCGATCATTCATCAAGATCAACGCACGGAAAGCTTCTGGTCCTGACAACATACCTGGTCGTGTGCTGAAGGACTGTGCAGGGGAACTCGCAGCGGTCTTCACAGACATCTTTAACATCTCGCTGAGTCAGGCCATCGTCCCCACCTGTTTCAAAGCCACAACCATCATACCTGTCCCAAAGAAGGCAACGCCCTCCTGCCTCAATGACTATCGTCCGGTAGCACTCACCCCCATCCTGATGAAGTGCTTCGAACGGCTAGTCATGAAAAACATCAAATCTGTCCTCCCTGCCTCCCTGGATCCCTTCCAATTTGCATATCGGTCTAATCGCTCAACCGACGATGCCATCTCCTCTGCCCTCCACACAGCTCTCACACATCTGGACACGAAAGACTCTTATGTTAGAATGCTGTTCATTGACTTCAGCTCGGCATTCAACACCATCATCCCCCAACAGCTCATCCTTAAACTGGACAGTCTGGGGCTGAACACCTCAATGTGTAACTGGCTGCTAGACTTCCTGACCGGGAGACCACAGGCAGTACGGGTCGGGAATAACACATCCAGCACCATCACATTGAATACAGGAGCCCCACAAGGATGTGTGCTGAGCCCCCTTCTATTCACCCTGCTAACACACGACTGCACACCATCGTACAGCTCCAACCACTTCATCAAGTTTGCGGACGACACAACAGTGGTGGGTCTCATCAGCAACAACGATGAGACGGACTACAGGGATGAGGTGAGCCGCCTGGCCTTGTGGTGCGGACACAACAATCTCACTCTCAACGTGGAGAAGACAAAAGAGATTGTTGTGGACTTCAGGAAGAGGGATGCCCAACATGCCCCTCTGACCATCAACAACACCACAGTGGAGAGAGTGGACAGCACCAAGTTCCTGGGAGTGCACGTCTCAGAGGACCTGTCCTGGAGCAGGAACACTGCATCACTGGCCAAGAAGGCTCACCAGCGCCTCTACTTTCTCCGCAAGCTGAAGTCAAAGTCAAAGTCAACTTTATTGTCAGAACTGCAATATGTACAGGACATACACAGGGCCGAAATTGCGTTTCTCTCAGTCCCTCGGTGCAACAGTAACCATCTAAACACTAAACATAGAATAGAGCTGGAGCTCCAACCCTCATCATGTGCACCTTCTACAGGGGTGCCATAGAAAGTGTCCTGACCAGCTGCATCACGGTGTGGTATGGTGCATGTACTGCATCCTGCCGAAAGAGCCTCCAGCGTATAGTGAGAGCAGCTGAGAAGATTGTCGGCACCTCCTTGCCCTCACTACAGGACTTACACAGCAACCGCCTCACTCGGAAAGCCCTCTGCATGGCAGGTGATCCCACACACCCACTACACAGCTGCTTCAGCCTGTTGCCATCGGGGAGGAGACTGAGGAGTCTCCAGGCTCGAACCAGCAGACTGAGAGACAGCTCTGTTCATCAGGCAGTCAGGATGCTTAACACTCTGCCAGCTCTGCCCTCCCTCCCACTTGTACTGCCTAATGCCTGGAATACACTTGAGCGTACATGAAGTACGCCACTGTACGCGCGCATTTTGTGCGCATGTTTTCGCTGCTATAGCTCGGCTTTTATCAGCTTTCAAACGCTCGCGTTCTCGCTCCAGATCCTTGTTGTAATATGAGCAGCTGCGCGCGGAGGGGACTCAACTGAGCTCGCTGATTGGTCACTTGCTGACACGCCTACTGAAATGATTGACAGCTTTCAGTCAGCTCATGAGCAGCTCGCTTAAGACTTCTGCGGTGTTCTGATACGGTGTTTCTACTATATATGTTATAAAAAGTTCTCTCAGAAATAAAAATAATAACAGGGAGCGCTTTTCCTGCAGCACACAGCGCACCAGGGATATTTAAAACATCGCGCACCCAGGTAGGACCTGAATTCATTCATTTCAGTCATCGAGTGAACGGAGGAAGAAGCGAATACTTGACTTTAGGCAAAAAAACAAAAGAAAAGGCCCGATCAGCGAT
Source organism: Garcialebias charrua (assembly GCA_038048925.1). Taxonomy (NCBI): domain Eukaryota; kingdom Metazoa; phylum Chordata; class Actinopteri; order Cyprinodontiformes; family Rivulidae; genus Garcialebias; species Garcialebias charrua. Next base: position 14,454 of record JBBPBX010045674.1, on the reverse strand, counting down.
AAAGAAGGGGAATTTATTTCATTTGTGTAACATACAAAACAGTCCGGCGCCGGGGAAGTTTATGGTCAGACACCGCGCATCGCGTTCGCGGTCGTAAAAAAAAAAGCTTTGCGCGTTTGTGCCCGAGGGGCTACGCGGGGGCTACGCTTTTGCCTTGGCATACATACGTGGCGTATAGGCGTACTGCTTGTACGCTCAGGTATATTTTGCCCTTTAATCACAAAAAACTTTCACACATTACCACACAACACAAAGTTTTTAACACTGGACTCTGTGTCATCAATACGGGTCATTCACTCAACTCACGGTCATGTGCTCATTCAGTTTGCACTACTTCTCATATTTGCACTAATGTTTGTATTACATTACTGCCTATAGTCATACTACTGTTTACATTTACTGTTGACATTTATTACTACTGTTTACATCTAGACTTTTTATATCTACACTACTGCTGATATACAGTATATATTCTTTTTACTAGCCTTATTGCATAATGCCACTTTGTTTCTATACCAATATCAACTACCTCATACATATACTGTGTACATTAACCCCATATGCTGCTTTGTCACTCTTTACAAATGTCAAATGCCAGAACCTTCATTTATTTTATAGATATACTTTTTATACTTTATACTTCGGGACAGTATTACACTCTATTTCATTTTTGGTGTTGGTGAAACTTTTTATACTTTTATACTACTATGGAAAACTACTATGAAAAAACTCAGGACAGTATTACACTCTATTTCATTTTATGATTATGTTTATTAAATGTTGGTGTTTTGGTGTTGGTGAAACTTTTTATACTTTTTTACTACTATGAAAAACTACTATGCAAAAAACTCAGGACAGTACTAAACTTTTATTATTTCATTTTATGCTTGTTTATTAATTGTTTAGTGTTTAAATGGTTACTGTTGCACCGAGGGACTGAGAGAGAAATGCAATTTCAATCCTGTGTATGTCCTGTACATATTGCAGTTCTGACTGCTGGTGCAAGCTGGTGCAAAGAGAATAACCTTCACATGAATGTGAAGAAAACAAAGGAGATGATTGTGGACTTCAGAAGGAACAAACACACCCACACCCCACTGAACATAAGTGGATCTGCAGTGGAAGTGGTCTCCAGCTACAAATACTTGGGTGTACACTTGAATGATAACCTCAGCTGGAGCAACAACACCACCAGCCTGATCAAGAAAGGTCATCAGAGACTCTACTTCCTCAGACGGCTGAGACGAGCTGGTCTGAGCAGCCCAGTCCTCACCTCCTTCTACAGGTGTGCAGTGGAGAGCATCCTGTGCTCCAGCATCAATGTGTGGCATGGAGGCTGCACAGTTGCAGAGAGGAAAGCTCTACAGAGAGTGGTGAAGGCTGCACAGAAGTCTGTTGGAGTCAGTCTCCCCACCATCACAGACATTTACACCTCCAGATGCAGGAAAAGAGCCACCTGCATCATGAAAGACCTCACTCACCCAGCACACTCACTCTTTGCCCCACTCCCCTCAGGACGGAGGTTGAGGAGCATCAAATGTAGAACCACTAGACTGAGGAACAGCTTCTACCCTGAGGCTGTTAGACTCATGAATAAATAAACAATAAGAATGATCACTGCAAAATATCACATCATGCTGATGCTGATCTGTTTTCTTGTTGCTGTGTTCATCTGTGACCATCTGCTCATACAGACTCGTGTTCGTGCTGCTGTTTATAATGATGTTTTTCTACTACATTAGGGCTTAGTGTATTACTAGTTGATGTTTTTCTTAGTTAATCCTAGATGTTATTACTGTTTTTCTCTTGCATTTGTTGTTGGATGTAACTGGGACCCTGTGTACATAATCTCGTTTTCATCACATGTACCACATGCGGTGCAAATGACAATAAAGACTCTGACTCTGAATCTGACTCTGACAATAAAGTTGACTTTGACTTTGACTTCTTAAATAATTTTATATATGAATGTTTCTTAAATAATTATTTTACATATGAATGTTTCTGTTAATTTATTATTTTATATATGAATGTTTCTGTTAAATTATTATTTTATATACGAGTGTTTCTGTTAAATTATTATTTTATATATGAATGTTTCTGTTAAATGATTATTTTATATATGAATGTTTCTGTTAATTATTTTATATATGAATGTTTCTGTTAAATTGTTTTATATATGAATGTTTCTGTTAAATTATTTTATATATGAATGTTTCTGTTAATTATTTTATATATGAATGTTTCTGTTAAATTATTATTTTATATATGAATGTTTCTGTTAAATTATTATTTTATATATGAATGTTTCTGTTAAATAATTATTTTATATATGAATGTTTCTGTTAATTATTTTATATATGAATGTTTCTGTTAAATTATTATTTTATATATGAATGTTTCTGTTAATTATTTTATATATGAAGGTTTCTGTTAAATAATTATTTTATATATGACTGTTTCTGTTAAATAACTTTTATATATGAATGGTTCTGTTATTATTTTATATGTGAATGTTTCTGTTCTGCGTCCTGAGGTTAATTCTGTTGTGACTTGGAGCTTTATTTATAGATAAACTGAATTGAATCAGAACCTGAGTTCTGACCCGTTTAACCACCTTTACCTTCCTCTCGGTGAACGCAGACAGGACGTGGGTGTACATGTCCGACTGATCGATGACCGCCTGAGTTCTGACTGGGCGCTTCTGGACGGCGCTGACCCGACTCGGACCGGACTCCATGGCCTGCAAACGACAAGAACCTGTTCACCGTGAAGCCTCGTGGACCTGAGACGAGGACGACCGTCCCTGAACTCACCGCCGTGTAGCTCTGATCAGCGTCCAGGTAATCTTTGTACACCTGGTTGAGCTTGTCAAACACCGTCGCCACAACAGGAAGACTCCCCTTCTCCTGGCCGTCCAGAACTGAAACAGAACCAAGCCCGGCCCGGTTAAATAGACAAACGGGTCAAAGTCTCTGAGGGCTCTGGCCTCGATGAGGACACGTACTCTGGGAGCACACAGACAGGATGACCATCTTGCAGTCTCGCCGCCGTAACAGGAAGTCCATTAGTTTGCCTTTGTCCTGCAGCAGGTGCACGGTGGGGGGCAGCTTCACCTGCAGGTACCACAGGTAACCTGACACCCAGGTGAGCACACGACACTTGAATAAGACCCGAGACTGGACCAGAACCCTGACATTATTCAGTCTGACAAACCTTCACTTGCGCTGATGATGATGTCAGGCTGGAAGACGCTCCAGGAGGAGGAGTCTGGGGTCAAAGGTCAGGAAGATAAAGAACATCTTTCTACATTTTTAATCTGCACATAATAATAATAATAATAATAATGAATTTAATTTATAATGCACTTTTCATTAACAAAAATCTCAAAGTGCTACAAAGTGCAACTAAAATCAAAGATCAAATAAAAACAAGTGATAAAATCAAGAAAAATCAATGATAAAACAACAAAAATCAATAATAAAATCATGTTCCAACATTTACGGTAATTCCCGAGCTTTCTGCTCCATGATCACATGCCGGCGACAGATCAAAGCCACAAGATTATGTTTTCATTTGTCTGTTAGCAAAATATCTCCTGAGCCTCCGCAGACTTCACTGAAACTCCTTTGACGTACAACTTTAGGAGTCAACTTGATTCAAAATGGCTGCCACAGCTAGTTGACCTCTGCAAACAGAAATGGCTACAACTCGTTTTACAGCTATTGAATTAAACTCGTGGTGGTAGTAGCAGAGAGTGGTTTACAACGACACGCTGAGGGTTAAACAACAAGCGCAAACTAATTCTGACGTAAAAAAAATCAATAAGTAAAAACACAGTTCACCATTTAAAACTGGAACATAAAGAACAAGTCTTTACAGACCTGCATGTATCAGTATTTATATTCATAAACACTATATTAACAAAACATTACATTAAAGCTACAGTATGTAGCTTTTTTTATGAACATATTTCTTCACTCTGTCACTACCTCCTGACAGACTGATGTTAGCCAGGTAATCTCTGAAAAAATTTAAAAAAAATATTGTCCCCTTGCTTCTCCAGGTGGTAAATAAGCATTTCTAAAAAGAAAAGGTGACCCGCCATTTTCCAGCCAATAAAAACAGAGTTTGTAACCAGCCAATAAAAACAGAGCTTGAATTTGAATCAGCCAATAAAAACAGAGCTTGAATTTGAAATTCAACAGACCACAAGGGGGCAGAGCCACATATGGCTCTGAGGGGGAGGGATCAGAATGCTTTGCCTGTTGAAAATATTTCTAACTGCTGCAGTTCTACAGAAACTGCATACTGAACCTTTAATAAACATGTATATTACCGGTAATGAAATATTTATATTAATAAACATTACTTATGTTATCATTTATATTAATAAAACTATTAAAAACATTACTTATAGTAATATTTATATTAATAAATAATTGTATTAATAAAACTATATTAAAACATTACATTAACAAACATGTATATCAATGAAACATTTGTATCAATAAACATTAATTATATTAATTATATTAATAAAACTATTAACAAAACATTACTTACCGTATAATAATAAACATTACTTATATTAATAAAATATTATTTATATTAAAAACAAAAATTATTTTCTGCCAAGATGGTTGCGCTCTGGGAAGCTGCAGCTCCACTGGCTCCCGGTGAGATCTCAGTTTTCAGGAGTTTTGAAATCGGCTCCGAGCTCGACTCCACATGCGTTGAGCCTGTGAATTATAGCCAAACCTAACTGATGAGAATGAGAGGATCTAGCACCGAATGCAGCAGCGATCAGCAACAATCTTCAAACTACGCTCGACAGACTGCAGCTCTCTTTCTGTTGAACGTCCGCTCTTTGGATAACAAGATGGATCTGCTTAAGAGTGGGGGCCTAAGAGATGAGAAAATGTGTGGAAACATGGCTTAATAACAACATGCTGGACACAGCCTTCCAGCTGGAGGACAACTTTTTTTCGAGCGGACTGCTGTAGCGAACTAACGGGGAAGACACGTGGAGGAGGAGTTTGTGTCTACGTGAACAAAAGGTTGGTCCACAAACTGTACTCTGATAAACAAGTCATGCTCCGAGGCTTTGGAGCAGCTGTGAAGTGTTGACCACATTATTTACCCCGTGAGTTTACAGCGGTGTTCAGTCTATGTAGCCCCAGATGCTAATGCTACAGCAGGAGCTGCATGATAATATTAGCTTGTTGCAAAACAAACACCTGAAGCTTTTTACGTGGTGGCTGGTGACTTTACAACATAAATCTGAGGGACACTGCCACGATATTATCAGCATGTGGCCATTCCTACACAAGAAAATAACACACTGGACCACGTTTACACCAACTTATGAGACGCATACAAAGCCATACCCCGCCCCCACCGCAGACTCTCTGATCACAGCTCTTTCTGGCCCGTTTACCTCCCCCCGCTGAGATGCTCCAGACCAACACAAAGAAACATCAGGGGATGGGTGAGGAACAGTGACTTCATACTGAAGGACCGTCTGGCATGGCAGGTCTTCAGAGAAGCTGCTGTGAATGAGGGGGAGCTAGACCTGGAGGAATACACATCTTTGGTCCTGGGACACATCAGCAAGTGTGCTGATGATGTCACCATCACCAGGACAGTGAAGTGCTACCCAAACCAGAAACCCTGGCTGAATGCATTCATTCATTCAACCTTTATTTATCCAGGTAGTCTCATTGAGCCACAAGAACTCATTTTCAAGAGAGACCCGTTTAGGGAGCACATGGTGGGGGTTGAGGGCCTTGCTCAGGGGCCCAGAGTGGGGTGAATGAGGATGGAGGCAGGTGTTGGTGTTTCCCCTTTTCCACCCACATTTTTTGATGTTGTCGGTACCGGAGCTTGAACCGGCAATCTTCCGATCACAGGCCCACCGTCTCGAACCTCTGCGCCACCACTCCTCCAAATTAAGAGTAGAGTATAAAACAGGGTGAAATAATAAAAAATAGAACATTTAATGCAGAGGTTCACAGAACACCAACTTCAGGTCAGGAAACTCAGAGGAGCTGAGAAGGACTAGAACAGAGCTCGTTGCTGGCATTAAGAGGGCCAAGGCCACATATGCACAGAGGATCCAGGGTCAGTTCACCTCACGAGACTCGAGGAGCATGTGGAGGGACATTAAATGTAGATCAGATTATAAAGGCAGGAGTGAACAATGCCCCAAAGACCCATCTCTGCCTGATGCCTTCAACAAGTTTTATGCACGCTTTGAAGACCCAAACAGACCACCCAGCACCAGACTCACCTCACCACCGGATGAGGAGCATCTCAATGTGACCGCAGCAGAAGTAAGAAGTCCTTTTAGGAGGATCAACCCTCACAAGCAACCGGCTCAGACAAAATACCTGGGAAAGTGTTGAAAGAATGTGCTGATCAGCTCTGTGAGGTGCTGGCTGACATCTTTAACACCTCACTTGCCCTGGAGACAGTTCCCACCTGCCTGAAGACCACCACCATCATCCCAGTCCCAAAAAGCTCCACAGTGACTGGTCTGAATGACTATCAGCCAGTGGTCCTCACCCTGGTCCCTGATAGTCACTAAATGCTTCAAAAAACTGGTCATGACCCACATCAAAACAACCATCAACATCAACGAGGACCCTCATCAGTATACTGCAAGAACCGATTGACAGAGGACGCCATCTCCTCTGTGGTCCACACTGCTCTCACCCACCTGGAACAGAAGTACTCATACGTCCGTATGCTCTTTGTGGACTTCACATCTGCCTTCAACACCATGATCCTCCAAACTCTGATGGACAAACTACTCACTCTAGGACTAAGTCCGTCCATTTGTAACTGGGTCCTAGACTTCTTAACAAACAGACCACAGTCAGTGAGGATCCACAACTTCTCCTCCTCCACCATAACCCTCAGCACTGGCTCTCCTCAAGGATGTGTGCTGAGCCCTCTTCTGTTCACTCTGCTCACATATGATTGTACAGCCACACATCCAGGCTGTCATATTGTAAAGTTTGCAGATGATACAGCGGTGGTGGGATGCATCACAAACAATGATGAGTCCAGCTACAGACAGGAGGTGGAACACCTGGAGAGCTGGTGCAAAGAGAATAACCTTCACATGAATGTGAAGTGACTCGGAGTAGAGCCGCTGCTTCTCCACATCGAGAGGAGCCAGTTGAGGTGGCTCGGGCATCTGGTTAGGATGCCTCCTGGACGCCTCCCTGGTGAGGTGTTCCGGGCATGTCCCACCGGGAGGAGACCCAGAGGAAGACCCAGGATACGCTGGAGGGACTATGTTTCTCGGCTGGCCTGGGAACGCCTTGGGATTCCCCCAGAGGAGCTGCTCCAAGTGGCTGGGGAGAGGGAAGTCTGGGCCTCCCTACTTAGGCTGCTACCCCCGCGACCCGACCCCGGATAAGCGGAAGAAAATGGATGGATGGATGGATGGATGGATGAATGTGAAGAAGACAAAGGAGATGATTGTGGACTTCAGAAGGAACAAACACACCCATGCCCCACTGAACATAAGTGGATCTGCAGTGGAAGTGGTCTCCAGCTACAAGTACCTGGGTGTACACATGAACAACAACCTCAGCTGGAGCAACAACACCACCAGCCTGATCAAGAAAGGACATCAGAGACTCTACTTCCTCAGACGGCTGAGACGAGCTGGTCTGAGCAGCTCAGTCCTCACCTCCTTCTACAGGTGTGCAGTGGAGAGCGTCCTGTGCTCCAGCATCAACGTGTGGCATGGAGGCTGCACAGTTGCAGAGAGGAAAGCTCTACAGAGAGTGGTGAAGGCTGCACAGAAGTCTGTTGGAGTCAGTCTCCCCACCATCACAGACATTTACACCTCCAGATGCAGGAAGAGAGCCACCTGCATCATGAAAGACCACACTCACCCAGCACACACACTTTTTGTCCCACTCCCCTCAGGACGGAGGTTGAGGAGCATCAAATGTAGAACCACTAGACTGAGGAACAGCTTCTACCCTACCATGTACCACATGTGATGTGAATGACAAAGTACCTTGACCTTGATATTAATAAAACAATACTATGGGGCCAAGATGGTGTAGTGGCAGGGGAATCAGACTTGGGATCCGAAGGACCCAGGTTCGAACCCTGGCCACGGCACACCTTGGGGTGTCTATGAGTGCACATCTATTTTCCCCAGCTCCCCGTGCGCTGACTACGGCTGCTCACTGCACCACCTGGTGGTGGTTGGGTTAAATGCAGAGACCAATTTCGTCTGTCAAGTATGGGAAACATACACAGATGACAAAAATGTGACATTTACATTTGACATTTATAGTAATAAATGACTTGTTTTATGAAGGATACAGAGCTGGCACGGTGCGGGGGGCTGAGACTGGACCACAGCCGGACCTGCAGGAACACAAAGACTCTCACATGAGGGAAGTTCCGCCACGGGTTTGTGTTTTATTATTATCATTTTTTTTATTAATGTGTTGCTAACAAACTAAACGGTACGTTCCTGCCCTCCAGGGTTACTGAGGGCGGGAACCGACCGACCATCTTGAAATCCATTATGAATGCACTTTTGACATTTTTCACATTATAAAACAAGCATTCCTTTAGTAATTCGTATTTTTTACTTTTATCTCTGATTTTTACCGTAGCCCGTCTGGTAATGAGACGGGAGCCGCAGCAAAAATCCCGACCGTGGGTCGGACACGTACCTGAAGAGGTGCTGCTCTCACACCGGCCTCCAGCTTTTTGATAAGTCATTTCAGTTTGGAGGTAAAGAAGACATACTTGTGTTGTGCACGAGCGAAGCGTTCAGGACACAACAGCAGAGCCACAACATTTTACACCGGACCAGGGCTTCACCTGACAGAGGTATCCTGTAGGGATGAATGGACCGGGCCGGCAGCACAGGCTGGTGAATGTTCAGTGCACAGTCCGGTTCTGTCAGCTTCACGTCAAATATCAGCGACGTCTGCAGAACAAACAGGAAATGGTCAGGGGGTCAAAAGGAAGGACGTGTCCACGGGTTGAGTGGAGCTTCTGACCTGAGAGCTCTGGTGGTGAACAACCACCAGGTTATCCACGATGTTCAGAGCGAACTTCCCCGTCATGTTCAGCTTCAACACGTGACTCTTCTTACACAGACCCTCCCTGAAGAACAATTATTTATTTACGCTGACGGGAACTTTACATCTGGACCACAAAACAACTAAATCCACAAAACATTTTACAGAACTAGAGGACGTTCAGATAAACCGTTTTCTTTGAAGTTGTTTAAAAGTCCCTCCAAATCTTCATATTCTGTGTCCACAAAAACAAATAAACAAATAAATAAAGGAAAATGTGTTTTTAAAAGTGCTTACAGAAGTTTGAAAGGAAAAAGAACGAAAGTGTTATTTTAATATCCAGAGTAGTCTGGAAGGAGGCCATTTTAATGTGAATAAATTGAAAAGTAACAAAAAATATATGGGATCAGAAACAGAAGCAGTTTTTAACAACAAAAAGGTTAAATCGTGTCGTCTGGACCAGTTTCTTTAAAGGGGACCACACATGCAAAATTCACTTTTTAATGTTTTTTTTACTCAACTTTGGGTATTTACTTCATAAAAAAACAGTCCTAAGGCCAAAAAAATGCACCCAGTGGTTTATTTACTCTAAGTAGATTTATTTTACTGTGATAATTTAGGTTTCGTTTTGAAAACAATCGCGCTTGTGACGTCACAAGCGCTAGGACAACCCACCACAACCTGAGTCCAGCCCCTCACCTAGCAACCCCTGGTTAGGCTCAACCCACTTCTGTATTAAACACATGACTGTTGTTTTTCATGATTTCATCTCATCTTTTGTTTATATGTTCTTAATTTCATGTGTACAGCACTTTGTTGCAGCTGTGTTTTTTTTAAATGGCTTTATAAATAAAGTATAATTGTTATTTTTATGTTTTAGTTCAATTTTTAGTGTATTTGCGATCGCTCCCAACGCGCAGCCGGCAAAAATTAAACGAGCGGACCCCCGGCGTAGGGACCAGCGGCAACGGGACCCTCTTCTGGCGCGATGGAGCGGAGCTTCAATTGTACAGCCTCGCTGCAGCCTCGCAGCAGCGAGGACCTTCTCCTTACGGATTAATTTACGGGAGACACTTGGTGAACTTTGTGTTGTCTTGACTGGAACAGCGATAACTCCCAAAATCTCCGCGTGCAACGAGCGGAGCTGGCGAACACCGGAAGAGGAACAAGCTAACATTAGCTTCGGATTCGGCAGGTCTCATGCTAAAAGGAGCAGCTCATGGCGGCGCGCTCAGACGAGTTTCGGTAAGTTATCTTAAGCTAGCACTAACAGTAAGTCAAATGAGTAATAAAAAAAGAGCTAATTTTAAAACAACAACACATTACAGATACTGGCTGTTACAGAGGGCGTAAACAGATCGTTGAAGGGCGTGGACTTCAAGAAACCGGTCGTTCAAAACGAAAGTTAAAAATGGCAGAATTAAAAAGGGTATAATTGATTATCTAAGAATTATTTGTGTATTAAAATGAATTAATATTGTCAAGATAGCACACGCCTCGCCAATGCCGTCGCATTGTTCCGTCGCAGCGACGCCTCGCCAATGCCGTCGCATTGTTCCGTCGCAGCGACCCTCCACGGCGCACGACCCCTCCGGGGGACGGGCGGCGCTGGGCCGCTGCGGCGGGGCCAACACCTCGTTGCCAACGTCTCGTTGGGTTCCGTCTGCGCGAGTCCCTCCACGGCGAATCGAACCGGGAGGAGACCCAGAGGAAGACCCAGGACACGCTGGAGGGACTATGTTTCTCGGCTGGCCTGGGAACGCCTTGGGATTCCCCCGGAGGAGCTGCTCCAAGTGGCTGGGGAGAGGGAAGTCTGGGCCTCCCTACTTAGGCTGCTACCCCCGCGACCCGACCCCGGATAAGCGGAAGAAAATGGATGGATGGATGGAAGATAGCACACAGACATAACATAAAAATTTTAAAGACCTATATGTGGTCTCCTTTAAGTGACAAACTTTTCATCCTGTTTAACATGTGCAGAACAATCACTCATCATGTACAACAATCACATGTTTGTACCTGTGGGACTGCTCTGCTGGCAGCCTGTGGACTGAAGAAGTCCTCTGGATGGAGGACGAAACGTTTCTCACTTAAAGAGGAACTTACCCCAAAAGTAACTTTTTTAAATCTGATAAACTCTCTAGAATGTGTGTAAAATGTTGTATAGCACTATGTCTGTGTTAATTTTCATGTTTTGTGCGTATTTGTTCAAATCGGCAATATTTGGTCTAAAAACATGTTTTCACTAATCCTATGGGTTGAACTGTGGTACTGCAGCCTAATTTTTTTATTGGTCAACGACTCTCACTGTGACGTGTCTTCTCACTCTGTCGTCACAGCCTCTGCTGCCTGAGTATAAAAGGTTCAAGCAAGGCCACTCCCCTGCAGAGATCGGGAGTTGGATTAGCGATAGCAATGTAGCATTAGCATTGTGAGTGTGACGTTTCACTGCACGCTTAATAAACATACTGTTTTGGAGCGGACGTCGCTTTATTGCTTAAACAGCACGATACACTTTCTCATACAGCACAACCCTTCATTGCTCCGTTCTCTGCACTTTTCCTTTCTGTCCGCGCACTTGCCACACACTCTCTCGCGGTGCGTTCACTGACAGTCTGTAACATAAATGCACAAGCACCGCTGATCGATATCATTTTCAGGTTAGCACTCAGGTTATTTTCACAAACGTAACTCTCCATGTTGCATAAATTATGCTAATGCTAGCTGCATGTCACGGTATCTCGTCCTGGCCACACCTCCTCCCCTCCTTTAGGCAGTGCCTCTTGCCACACCCACTTTGTTGCATTTTTTAAATCTTGTCTTGGGGCAGAGCTATCGTTTCACAGTGGGGTAAGTTCCTCTTTAAAAAAACTGGTCCAGATGACACGAGTTGACCTTTTTTTTGTTATCTACCCGGATGATTGAACTTACAATCTTTTTTTTTTTAAAGAAGCAATATTTGTTTTTCAAAACATTCTTAAATGTAGGCACGGCCATAACTGGGCAAAATTAAAAGTTTTTTTATTTATTTATCAATTGTGGTGTAAACAATGCCAGAAACAGAAAAAACTAGTTATTTTATAAAAATATTCATAGAACTGTAACAGACCAGAAACAGAAAAATAAAACACGGGAAAAAAAAGAAATAAAAAATATACACACACACACACAAGCGGAGTAGCTACTTAGGTAGGATTTGTTTATCCAGATAAGTTGAACAAGTGATCATAGGATACCCTGGATGTGTTTAAAGGACAAGTGGAACAGACCTCAGGTCAGCTGGTGAGTGTCGTTACCTCGGTAAATGATACAGAACCACCTCGGCTCCGGGACTGTTGGCTGCTCTGGAGTGATGTTTGAGGTACATGACGTACAGCTGACCGTAACTAAACAAACACAGTTTGGTTAGTTTACTGATCTACAGTCAGATCAAACTGTCACACTGAGGTGTTTACATGGTTGCCATGGCGATGTCCCTCTCAGACAGGTTGAGTTTGGCAGGTTTGGGGACGACGGGCAGCTCGATCTCAAACTTGGACATCTTGGACATGGTTCCGTTCTGGATTGAAAAGATTTAAAAAAAAAGTTAATTACGAATAATAACATGAACAGAAATGGAATTTTTTTTAAAAACGGACTTTGAAGGCGAACGGCTGCAGGACGTTTCCCTGAACAGTGGTGGACAGAAGGATGACGGCCATCTCCGGACCGTACTGGTACCAGTTCACGTTAAGGTTCTGACTCTTCAGCAGCTTCAGACTGCGTTTGTCTGGAAACACCTGACGAAGAACACACGAGTCAGGACTGTTTATGCTGAAAACTACCGGAACACACGGGAGTTTACTCGAGTACCGTATTACGATTACAGACCCTCTCATCTTGAAATTTGGCTAAAAAATGATTAAGACACAGAAATGAACAACAAACGTTGCTCTACAGCTGATTTATTTATTTATTCAACGTAAAAACAAGGAATAAAACTAAAACTTTGATAAATTTAACCGACAACTCACACAGAGAGGTGGAGTAAAAATAATCCCGATGAAAACTACCGGAACACACGGGAGTTGGATTTGTTTTATAACTACAGACTTAAACTCTTTTGGATTGAGTGAAATTTGTTACAAATGAAAATATAAAAACTAGAGACACTGTTTGGATGATTTTTTTTAATAATAAAAAAAGTTAAAAGTTAAAAACAACTAATTAAAATTTAGCATTTAAAAAGATTTAGTGGCGAGATGTTTTTGTGATTTTTATTGACTGAAACAGCCGAGCTCAAAATCTCATTTTGAAGCTCCTGGTAAACTCCCGTATACGGTAGTCTTTTTATTTTAAAATCTTTTATATGGTCTGAAAGTTATTTGTCATAAGAAAAACAATTTCAACGATTTAAAATCTGACAAACTTCAGTGACGTTTTATAAAACTACCAATGAAAATCTTCGTCCTACACGGTAAATCGTTTTTCTTAAAGGGGACCACACATACAAAATTCACTTTTTAATGTTTTTTTTACTGAACTTTGGGTATGTACTTCATAAAAAAACAGTCCTAGTGCTAAAAAAATGCACCCAGTGGTTTATTTACTCTAAGTATATTTATTTATCTTTGATAGAAACACTCCGATTGCACTTCCTGCGGTTTGTGACGTCACAAACCGTAGCCACAACCCACACCAAACCTGAGTCCAGCCCCTCAACTAGCAACCCCTGGTGCGGCTCAACCCACTTCAGTATAAAAAACGTCACCGTTGCCGAGCAGTTTTGGAGCTGACCTGGCGGTCATTTATTTATTTATTCATTTATTTAGCCCCCGGGGGGGCTATGGGCTCAGCCCTGCTCCAGCCAGCAGCACATCTTGAGTAAAACCAGAATGTTTTATTACCTTGTTTGAATGAACTCTGTCTCGTTGAAACTGTGCACACACACTCTCGCGGTTTGGACTTGTTTCTTATATGATGAAGGACTGCTTTTGCACAACTGTCAGTTTGGTTGAGCGGTTACGACACTTGAACGCCACGCAGGAGAGCGGAGTTCGCATCCTGTCAACGGCATCTTTTTTTCCCCCCTTTTTTTTAAAGCCTTTTGTTTCGGTGAAATCGGGGTGAGACTAGATATATACATCGACATAATAATACTTTATAATTGTTATTTTTACGTTTTAGTTCAATTTTTAGTGTAATAGCGATCGCTCCCAACGCGCAGCCGGCAGAAAACTGTGCACACACAACACTCTCTCGCGGGGCGACAGTCTGTACCATCAAGCACCACTGATCGATATATTTTCAGATTAGCAACTTATTTATTTTAATAATACCTTTCACTTCATCAAAATCTAATCAAAACTCCAGCGTTCTAAAAGTAGGTGGTTGTATGTATTTCTTA
>JBBPBX010045673.1:0-26919 GCA_038048925.1 Garcialebias charrua | reverse complement strand
CAATCGATGACAGCAGGCGCCGTCTTTAGCTATGTGGTTAGGTTTAGAGTAAAGGGTCTTGGTTAGGTTTAGAGTAAAGGGTCTTGGTTAGGTTTAAGGTTAGATTTAGGAAACGGTTACATAAGCTGAAAAAAACAAAAACACTACACTTCCGGGTTTACGGAAACACGCTGCCTACTCACAGCGATTATAATGCTGATAACGTTCTTTTAAACATGCTAGGAGGTAGACTGTGACAGTTTCGCCGCTACATATGGGGATGATAACAGCAGCTCTAATGTTAAAAATCTTGGTGTTATTTTTTATCAGAACATGTCTTTTATCCCCCACATTAAAAACGTTACTAGAACCTCCTTCTTCCACCTGCGTAATATCACTAAAATTAGAAACATCTAAAAACGATGCAGAAAAACTGGTTCATGCATTTGTCACGTCTAACCTACAAAGCTCTCAACAACCTAGCTCCATCTTATATTACAGATCTTATTGTTCCATATTTTGCTAACAGAGCACTTCACTCTCAGACTGCAGATTTACTGTGGTTCCTAGAGTTTCCAGCAGCAGAATGGAGGAAGATCTTTCAGTTGTCAGGCTCCTCTCTTGTGGAACCAACTTCCAGTTTCTGTCCACATGAGGCTGACACATTGTCCAGTTTGAAGACTGGGATTAAGACTTTACTTTTTCATAAATCCTATAGTTAGGGTTGTCTTGTTCTGCTGCTATAGACTTAGACTACTAGAGGACAAACTGACCTCATTTCTTAAATGAATTGTTAAAATTGAATAGTTTTCATTTGATACTATTTCTATCTTAACATGTGATTCTTGACCTGCCATTGTGTATCTGTTCCTACCAAACCCAGCCGGTCAAAGCAGATGACGCTTGTCCTGAGCCTGGTTCTGCTAAAGGTTTCTTCCTCATGAGGGAGTTTTTCTTTCCACTGTCGCCTTCATGCTTGTTCAAGATGAGAGTTCTGTGATGGAGTTAAACTCAAAGCAGTCTGCTCCTCACATAAATAATGTTAAATTATTATTTTATATATGAATGTTTCTGTTAAATTATTATTTTATATATGAATGTTTCTGTTAAATTATTATTTTATATATGAATGTTTCTGTTAAATTATTATTTTATATATGAATGTTTCTGTTAAATTATTATTTTATATATGAATGTTTCTGTTAAATTATTATTTTATATATGAATGTTTCTGTTAAATTATTATTTTATATATGAATGTTTCTGTTAAATTATTATTTTATATATGAATGTTTCTGTTAATTATTATTTTATATATGAATGTTTCTGTTCAGTGCCTGAGACGACTTCTGTTGTGACTTGGAGCTTTAGAAATGAATTAAATTGAATCCTCACAGTCCAGATGAGTCTTCACCAATCAGGTTCCAAGTGTGACCCCAGAAAACCAGATTAGGTCTCAACCTGAACTGGAGTCAGACCAGTTCTCAGACACCTTCGATCTCAGGCCGGACCATCAGCAGACCCATTTAAAGCTGCTGTATAATTTCTGGAAAACGCTGGACTTAGAAAAATTTTGAACAGAGACACCTTTCTGGTCCCTCCCCCTTGCTCTCGGCTGAACTGCAACTCAGCCTCCTTAGCTCCTCCCCCCACAGCATGGCCTGTCTCGTGAACGCGCATGTGATACTCTAACCTTCGTTATCTTTATTGTTTAGTTTTAATAATAAATGATTCAAGCAAAGACACTTACTAAAAGTGATAGGTTGAACCTCCGCTATATTGACACAGCAAATGTTTGAAAGAGAACGTGCGCGGATGCGCGCTACGGGCTGGGACAGGCGGGGGCGTGGGTTAGGGGCGTGACAAGCTCTGTTTTTATTGGCTGGTTAAAAACTCTGTTTTTATTGGATGGTTAATGGCAGGTCACTGTGGGTTTTTAGAAATGCTTTTAGTAACACCTGGAGAAGCAAGGGGACTATAGTTTTTTCAGAGATTACTTTGTCTAACATCAGTCTGTCAGTAGATAGTGACAGAGTGAAGAAATATGTTAAAAATATATTTTTAGAAAAGTTATATATAGCACCTTTAAGGTGGACTTCAGTTGTTAGAGTTTCTCTCAGCAGAGAACAAGGGACTGCAGATGTGAATTATGTTTTGCTATAATCTGGTACAGCACATCAAATGTTGACATTTATGTTTGAGTTGTACATTGTCCCTTTTTAAATAAAGTTCATTCATTCAATTAGAGGATTTGCTATTTTAAGCGGCTTACGCCCCTCCATCTTTCTCCAAAGTTGCACTTCACCGAGCTTTCAGCATTGAAAAGGGCCAGATATGTTGCACCTCGTTCCCTTCCTTCAGGGAACATGAGTTATGGTGCATAACTTTCAGTTCCCTTTCAGTCTGGTCTCTCGGTGCAACATACTTGCTATGGGAACGTAATCCATTCACGCCCTTGAAATGCTCAGTAAAATGCATGCTAGAGTGAACGTCTGCCCTTGACCAGCAGGCATCTCAAAGCTACTTTCTACTGTGTGTTAGAAAGAACAGCCTGAGTGACATCACCCGAAGTAACATCCAAACTGTAATGCTTTGCAAAAGTGTTTAATGAACTCCAATTCGCAGCAGCGCAGATGTCTGCAACTGGTACACCCTTGAATAATGACCAGGAATTGGCCAAGCCCCTAGTGGAGTGAGCATGCACTCCAGAGGGCACCTGTTGACCTTTGCTACTGTATGCCCTTTTAATGGCCTCAGTCACCCAATGTGAGAGGCGTTGTTTTGATAGGGCCTTTCCGGTAGCAGGTGCTGCAAAGCAGACAAACAGTTGGTTTGTTTTCCTCCATTCGGCTGTTCTCTGCATGTAGGTGCGTAAAGCCCTCACGGGGCAGAGAGCCGTCAGCCTTTCCTGTTCCTGAGTAAGGACAGGAGCAGGTGGGAAGGAGGAGAGATCAAAGTCTAGACTCCTATGATTCAAAGTCAAGACCTTGGGAGTGTATGCGGGATTAGGCCTTAGTGTGACCTTTGACCCGTCAGGGGCAAATCTGGTACACATTGGATGTACAGACAATGCATGGAGGTCACCCACACGTTTTGCCGAGCAAAGTGCCAGGAGTAGAGCAGTTTTATAAGATAATAAATCTATCTTAACCTCGCTCAGTGGCTCGAATGGGGGGTCACAGAGAGCCCCCAGGACCAGGCCAAGATCCCAACCAGGGGTCAGGGTCCTGCTGGGTGGTTTAGTCCGAAGGACACCCTTCATAAATCTTATTATGATTGGATATGCTCCGGGTGTCCTGTGTCCCCAGCCTTCGTGACAGGCTGAAATAGCTGATAGGAAAACTTTAATCGTTGAATAAGAACGACCTTTTTCCAGTAAGTCCTGAAGGAAAGTCAGGAGCTGAGCCAAGTCGCATGCATAAGAAATAATATTTCTTTCTGAGCACCAGGCTTCAAAAATATGCCACTTTTGGGCGTATCAAGATTGTGTTGATCCAGCACGGGCATTTTGTATGGTTATTACCATATTTTCTGGCAGGCCTGACGCCATCAACCTGTTCTTTTCAGCCAACAAGCTGAGACTTTTGGCAGTTCCTGGCCTAAGTGGCTGTACTGCCCCTTCTGGTGACACAAAGGCTGTTAACACCTGGGGGTCAACCAGGTTGGGAAGAAGGCCTCCTTGCCAATGTGCTCCCAAGTTACCTTGCTCAGAGGTAATTGAGGGCAGATGTAACCTGTCATCCTCATTAGACAGGATTGGAGCAGAAAGTCTATTTTCCTCCTCCAAGCTTGGAGTCCTGGGGCTGTGAGACTGCGAGTTATGTAAACGAGCAGATCTCCTGACTCCAATCCGTTTTGTGGGGTGGTTCAGTTTACTGGTCCTTGGCTTTAATGGAGCATTGGTACCAGGTAAACCGACCGAGGTTTGTGTTTCACCTGTTGGGAGAATTATTTTTGAAAGCAAATTTGGATCAGCACAGAGCGGGAGGTCACGTGCTGTCTGACTACTGCTTGGACATTGCGTGTCCCTCGTTAATAACAAAGGGGCAGCTGCAACGTGAGAACGTGGGGGTGTTCCTTTTGGTTTGGCAGACTTCAGATTATTTGGTGATAAAGAGCCCAGTCCATCTCGAAAAACAGGAAGAGAGATCTGATTCAACTCTGACTTGTTTTCATCCACAGCAGGCTGAACACAGTCGCTGCTGTGGAGGTGTGAAGTATGTGGCTCTCTGAGGGCATCTGATGTAGCCTTCCCCCGTCGTCAGACTCTGTCAGCTTGCTTCCCTGAGGTGCGGACATGTCACATGTTCGTCTGGTTAGTGTATTGGCTGCCCCATCGTTCACAATGGAGCGAGGGCTTGGCTGAAGATATTTGTGTGTTGTTGTTTTTTTTGATAGTCAATAAAACAGAGAGGAGCTGTTTCATGAGCTTTATTCGTGCTTATGTGTAATGACGTACATGATTCTATGTCACTCACAACAGAGAAAGCATGATTTGTGCATGCTGAAAATATACCAGCTTTTTATACTGTGTTACAAGCAAAATCTGGACATGAAGGGATCATTCCCAGTACCACGTGGGCGGGTGATCGTGTAACGTGGAAACGTGGACCTGGTTCATCAGGCACGTTTTTGTCTGTTGTCCCGATTCGCCGAGGAGGCCCTGTGTTTGGTTGCCTGGCGGGGAACAAACCTGATTTTGCTCCATGCGTGCTCGGCGCGAGGTTAGCCCGGCGGTGGTCTCTGACGGGGTTCCTCCTCGTATGCTGGCCGCTTCTGCAGTGGGGCACGCGTTGCAGAGTGGTGCCAGGACTGCGTAGGTCTGCTTCCAGCAGACTCCCTTGGGAGGGGCGAAGCTTCTCCGGGGAATGCCCACCCGGAGAGCTTCCGCCTGTCTGCGTCTTTGGTCCAGCTTGGTCTGAATTCGCTCCAAATCTTTACCAAACAATCCCGTCGGCTCTATCGAGTGGTGGAGAAAAGGCACCTTTTGTCCTTCCGGGAGATCCGTTAAAGTCATCCAGAGGTGGCGGATCGCGATGACCACTTCCGCCATTCCCCTGCCCTGTGCAACAGCAGCTGTCCCCATCATATGGAGCACAAAGTCAAAGTCAAAGTCAAAGTCAACTTTATTGTCAGATCTGCAATATGTACTGTACAGGACATACACAGGACCGAAATTGCGTTTCTCTCAGTCCCTCGGTGCAACAGTAAACATCTAAACATTGAAACACTAAAACATATAATAATTGACATAAGCATAAAATAGTAAAACTAACACTGTCCTGAGTTTTTTGCATAGTGGAATAAGAGTATGAAAATTTACACCAACTCTAAAACTAAAACATTAAAACAAAGTCTGTTGCTCTGCGGGCTTCGTCCAGCAAGTCGGCGGCCGCCTGCTTGCCCGTTGTTGTTTGGAGCTGTTGCAGTTTTTCGGCCAGGTAAGCCTGCATTAACGCGGATGCGTTTATGGCGCGTGCCGCAAGTCCCTGAGCCCTGTAGCACTTCTCGAGTAGAGACGCTGAAGCTCGACAAGCCTTGCTGGGAAGAGTTGGTTTTGTTCCTGAAGATTTAGGAGCCAGGTGAGACGCTAGTGTGTCCTCAATATGAGGCACGTTAGCTATTCCCACTTCATCCATCCCGTCTACGTCAAGGAACTGTGAGAGGGGAAGAAGCATAGGGGCTCTTGGTTGAGTCCAGGTGCGAGTTAGTTCTGTGAGGAAGTCCGGGAACACGGGTATCCTTTGCCTCGTGGCGGCCTGCTGCTTCGAGTAAAAATAGTTTCCTGCCAGCCTCGTGACCTGATGGCGAGGCGAAGGTTCAGGCCATGGGATGTACAGTGCGTCCGTTGCTCTGTGGCACAAGTCGAACAGAGCAGGGATGGAAAAGTCAGTTTCTGGGAGCACAGGTACCGGGGTCTGGGAGAGATCTTCACCCTGATCCTCCAGTTCCACGTCTGCTTCCTCCGCTGAAAATTCGCCTGAGGCTGAAATCGAGATCTCGTCCTCGTTCATCATGCCTCGAGTGTCGAACTCGACCGTTAGGTCCACCATAGGAGCTAGCACGTCAGGGCTGTCGCCCCATTCGACACGTGTGCTGTCATGTAGAGCCATGTTCTCTAGCTCCAGCATGGGAGTGAGGGGCTCCGTGGTGTCCGCGTCCACTGGTGTCGCTGAAGCGCTCATGGCTTTGGCGACGAGGTCAACCCGATGCCGCAGCACCGCATCCATCATGAGGCTACAGTGTGGGCAAAAGTCAGGCGCATCCAGTGCTGTTTTTGCATGAAGCATTCCCAGGCAGACTGGACAGGCCTTGTGGGTGTCCGTTGCTGCGAAGGAGTAACTGCATCCGTTAGGACAGGCGCGCAAAGTTGGGCTCGCCGTCCCGCTGGTTTTCCTTGGAAGTCTCGCCTTTCGCTTTCCTTTCTCCGGAGGCATGTCCGAGATGAGGCGGGCGAGTCCTTCCAGAATCTTCTTTCTTTTTTCTTGAAATGTCTCCTCCGTTGCGTCGCTTTCGCTGGCTAGCTCGCTAGGAGTTAGCGAAATAGCTTTTTTCTTGTGGCGTAGTTAGCGCCGTCGAGCGAAGCAATCTGTAGAGAGAGGAGAAGAAAATACTTCGGGGTTAAGATAAATGTGCCGGACTAGCTTTCGCTAGTCCAGTAGTACGCAGGAATAATTCTCTGTGTGCTCTGTGTAGGGAGCAAGCTCACCTCTGGTTGAGCGATGAAGCAACAGAGAAGTCCCCCAAAGAGGTAGTTCAGGTTTAGCGAGGTAAAGGGCAAAAAAGAGAAAGATGGAGGGGCGCAAGCCACTTAAGTACCCAGAGGGCGGGGCCTCTGGCGTGGCGGTGACGCCCCTAGCCGTAAAGGCGTGAGTAAATTCCTTCAGGTAATCGCACGGGGGTGCAATTCCCATAGCAAGTATGTTGCACCGAGAGACCAGACTGAAAGGGAACTAGACAACAGCCAAAAGTGTTAACAGGCTAGATAACAGCTAAAAGTATTAACATAATAGATAACAGCTTAAAGTATTACCAGGCTAACTAAAAGGTAAAACTAGCAAAAAACTAGCTAATAGCTAAATGTATTAACAGGTTAGATAACAGCTAAAAGTATTAACATGCTAGATAACAGCTAAAACTAGTAAAAAAAACCTAGATAACAGCTAAAAGTACTTGTATTAACAGGCTAGATAACAGCTAAAACTAGTGGCGGCCGTGGTGTAGTGGTAATGGCAGTCGTCTCCCGATCGGAAAGTTGGCGGTTCGACTCCCGGGACCCGCACCATGTGTCGTTGTGTCCTTGGGCAAGACACTTAACCCTGAGTTGCTCCCGGTAGGACTGGAAAGCACCTTGCATGGTAGTCTGCCGCCACCGGTTTATGAATGTGTGTAGCATTCAATAGCACTTTGAGATTTTCAGTAATGAAAAGTGCGTTATGAATTGAATTAATTATTATTATTATTATTATTTGTTAAAAAAACTAGACAACAGCTAAAAGTATTAACAAGCTAGATAACAGCTAAAACTAGTAAAAAAAACTAGACAACAGCTAAAAGTGTTAACATGCTAGATAACAGCTAAAACTAGTAAAAAAACTAGACAACAGCTAAAAGTATTAACAGGCTCGATAACAGCTAAAAGTATTAACATGCTAGATAACAGCTAGAACTAATTTTAAAAAACTAGACAACAGCTAAAACTTTAGTATTAACAGGCTAGATAACAGCTAAAAGTATTAGGCTAGATAACAGCTAAAAGTATTAACATGCTAGATAACAGCTAAAACTAGTTAAAAAAACTAGACAACAGCTAAAAGTGTTAACATGCTAGATAACAGCTAAAACTAGTAAAAAAACTAGACAACAGCTAAAAGTATTAACAGGCTAGATAACAGCCAAAAGTATTAACATGCTAGATAACAGCTAAAACTAATTAAAAAACTAGACAACAGCTAAAAGTATTACAGGCTAGAAAACAGCTATAAGTATTAACAGGCTGGATAACAGCTAAAAGTATTAACATACTAGATAACAGCTAAAAGTATTAACATGCTAGATAACAGCTAAAACTAGTAAAAAAACTAGACAACAGCTAAAAGTATTAACATGCTAGATAACAGCTAAAACTAGTTAAAAAAACTAGACAACAGCTAAAAGTATTAACAGGCTAGATAATAGCTAAAACTAGTAAAAAACTAGACAACAGCTAAAAGTATTAACAGGCTAGATAACAGCTAAAAGTATTAACATGCTAGATAACAGCTAAAACTAATTAAAAAAACTAGACAACAGCTAAAAGTATTAACAGGCTAGATAACAGCTAAAAGTATTAACAGGCTAGATAACAGCTAAAAGTATTAACATACTAGATAACAGCTAAAAGTATTAACATGCTAGATAACAGCTAAAACTAGTAAAAAAACTAGATAACAGCTAAAAGTATTAACAGGCTAGATAACAGCTAGAACTAGTTAAAAAAACTAGAAAACAGCTATAAGTATTAACAGGCTAGATAACAGCTAAAAGTATTAACATACTAGATAACAGCTAAAAGTATTAACAGGCTAGATAACAGCTAAAAGTATTAACATGCTAGATAACAGCTAAAACTAATTAAAAACACTAGACAACAGCTAAAAGTATTAACAGGCTAGATAACAGCTAAAAGTATTAACAGGCTAGATAACAGCTAAAAGTATTAACATACTAGATAACAGCTAAAAGTATTAACATGCTAGATAACAGCTAAAACTAGTAAAAAAAACTAGATAACAGCTAAAAGTATTAACAGGCTAGATAACAGCTAAAACTAGTTTAAAAAAACTTGATAACAGCTAAAAGTATTAACAGGCTAGATAACAGCTAAAACTAGTTAAAAAACTAGATAACAGCTAAAAGTATTAACAGGCTAGATAACAGCTAAAACTTGTAAAAAAAACTAGATAACAGCTAAAAGTATTAATAGGCTAGATAACAGCTAAAACTAGTTAAAAAAACTAGATAACAGCTAAAAGTATTAACATACTAGATAACAGCTAAAGGTATTAACAGGCTAGATTACAGCTAAAACTTGTTAAAAAAAACTAGATAACAGCTAAAAGTATTAACAAGCTAGATAACAGCTAAAACTAGTTAAAACAAACTAGATAACAGCTAAAAGTATTAACAGGCTAGATAACAGCTAAAAGTATTAACATGCTAGATAACAGCTAAAACTAAATAAAAAAACTAGACAACAGCTAAAAGTATTAACAGGCTAGATAACAGCTAAAAGTATTAACAGGCTAGATAACAGCTAAAAGTATTAACATACTAGATAACAGCTAAAAGTATTAACATGCTAGATAACAGCTAAAACTATTAAAAAACTAGATAACAGCTAAATGTATTAACAGGCTAGATAACAGCTAAAACTAGTTAAAAAAAACTAGAAAACAGCTATAAGTATTAACAGGCTAGATAACAGCTAAAAGTATTAACATACTAGATAACAGCTAAAAGTATTAACATGCTAGATAACAGCTAAAACTAGTAAAAAAAACTAGACAACAGCTAAAAGTATTAACATGCTAGATAACAGCTAAAACTAGTTAAAAAAACTAGACAACAGCTAAAAGTATTAACAGGCTAGATAATAGCTAAAACTAGTAAAAAACTAGACAACAGCTAAAAGTATTAACAGGCTAGATAACAGCTAAAACTAGTTAAAAAAACTAGACAACAGCTAAAAGTATTAACAGGCTAGATAATAGCTAAAACTAGTAAAAAACTAGACAACAGCTAAAAGTATTAACATGCTAGATAACAGCCAAAACTAGTTAAAAAAACTAGACAACAGCTAAAAGTATTAACAGGCTAGATAATAGCTAAAACTAGTAAAAAACTAGACAAGAGCTAAAAGTATTAACATGCTAGATAACAGCTAAAACTAATTAAAAAAACTAGACAACAGCTAAAAGTATTAACAGGCTAGATAACAGCTAAAAGTATTAACAGGCTAGATAACAGCTAAGTATTAACATACTAGATAACAGCTAAAAGTATTAACAGGCTAGATAACAGCTAAAACAAGTTTAAAAAACTTGATAACAGCTAAAAGTATTAACAGGCTAGATAACAGCTAAAACTAGTTAAAAAAACTAGATAACAGCTAAAAGTATTAACAGGCTAGATAACAGCTAAAACTTGTAAAAAAAAACTAGATAACAGCTAAAAGTATTAATAGGCTAGATAACAGCTAAAACTAGTTTAAAAAACTAGATAACAGCTAAAAGTATTAACATACTAGATAACAGCTAAAGGTATTAACAGGCTAGATTACAGCTAAAACTAGCTAAAAAAACTAGATAACAGCTAAAAGTATTAACAGGCTAGATAACAGCTAAAACTAGTTAAAACAAACTAGATAACAGCTAAAAGTATTAACAGGCTAGATAACAGCTAAAAGTATTAACATACTAGATAACAGCTAAAAGTATTAACATGCTAGATAACAGCTAAAACTAGTAAAAAAAACTAGATAACAGCTAAAAGTATTAACAGGCTAGATAACAGCTAAAACTAGTTAAAAAACTAGATAACAGCTAAAAGTATTAACAGGCTAGATAACAGCTAAAACTAGTTAAAAAAACTAGATAACAGCTAAAAGTATTAACAGGCTAGATAACTGCTAAAACTAGTAAAAAAAACTAGATAACAGCTAAAAGTATTAATAGGCTAGATAACAGCTAAAACTAGTAAAAAAACTAGATAACAGCTAAAAGTATTAACATACTAGATAACAGCTAAAAGTATTAACAGGCTAGATAACAGCTAAAACTAGATAAAACAAACTAGATAACAGCTAAAACTAGTTAAAAAAACTAGATAACAGCTAAAAGTATTAACAGGCTAGATAACAGCTAAAACCAGTTAAAAAAACTAGATAACAGCTAAAAGTATTAACAGGCTAGATAACAGCTAAAACTAGTAAAAAAAACTAGATAACAGCTAAAAGTATTAATAGGCTAGATAACAGCTAAAACTAGTAAAAAAAACTAGATAACAGCTAAAAGTATTAACATACTAGATAACAGCTAAAAGTATTAACAGGCTAGATAACAGCTAAAACTAGTAAAAAAAACTAGATAACAGCTAAAAGTATTAACAGGCTAGATAACAGCTAAAACTAGTTAAAAAAACTAGATAACAGCTAAAAGTATTAACAGGCTAGATAACAGCTAAAACTAGTAAAAAAAACTAGATAACAGCTAAAAGTATTAATAGGCTAGATAACAGCTAAAACTAGTTAAAAAAACTAGATAACAGCTAAAAGTATTAACATAATAGATAACAGCTAAAAGTATTAACAGGTTAGATAACAGCTAAAACTAGTTAAAAAAACTAGATAACAGCTAAAAGTATTAATAGGCTAGATAACAGCTAACACTAGTTAAAACAAACTAGATAACAGCTAAAAGTATTTGCAGGGTGGATTTACCCACAGAGTGTGAAACTACTTGCCCCTCGGGGGTAATAAAGCTTCTTGAACGTAGTTTTCTACATCACTTTATGACGCAGCTGTTTTTTTATTTTATTTAATTTCTTCTATTTTCGTTTCATTTTCTCTGTTTTTATATGAACGTCTGTCGTCTGTTGAACCAGGTCTCTCTTGTGAAGGAGTCCTTGAGGCTCAGTGAGACGAACCTGCAGAAATAAAGGTTGGAAGATGAATTAAACAGTTTATTTAATCTTTTTAATTCATAAGAAGTTTTATTAAATGAAAGGTTTAAAAGTTTATTTGATTTAATTTGTAAGAAGAGCGCAGAGGAACGTGCTCTGCAGGAAGCAGGGACACTGGAGACTCACTGAGCTGGGAGGACAAGAGACGAGCTGCTGGTGTGAAGAGAGACATGAGCACATCCAGGAGCAGTTCTCCTCACAGGACCACATGTGCAGGGGCATGAAGTGCACAACAGATTATAAAAGCAGGGGTGCACAATGGAACTGCAGCTCTTCACCATTTGAAGATTTAATTTTTTTTTACAAAAATGAAATAATAAAATAAAAATATTTCAATATGTATGCATATATGTTTTTAGTTGTGTAGGATAAATATTTTATGAGTAATGATGAGTTGTTTGTTTCAAAAAACGTTTTCTGATTGTGACGTACGTCCGGTTCCCCGCTGGGCGCCGCCGGCAGCTTTTCCATTGAATCTAATTATAACTAGCGCTAGCGCATGCGCAGTTTATGTCCCATCTTTCCAAAACTATTGGACTCTTCAGGGCGCAGTTTTCGCCGCTCTGATGCCTGGACTCGTCTCGTGATCGCTGCGGATCGCCAGCGTGTTTCCGGTTCGAGCCGAGGAGGGAGGACCCTCTCTGTTTACACAGTCAGAGCTGATCACACGCAACTAGCGACGTTGAAACAGCAGTAATTATTAATGGTGCCTTTCTACACAGGTAAGCAAGTAATAATTAGTGAGTTTAATAAATCGCTAAGCGCACATGAGCAAAGTTTGAGCTGATCTCATGTGTGTGCGTGACGTGGTGTCGTGTGTGGTTGTTGCGGTCAGTCACAGTAGCTAGCTACTAGCTGTGCTTATGAACGTTGTGGTGTACTGTACAACATTATAAAAGTTGCTAGTTATAAACCGAATGTCTGAAGACGACTCCTGTCTGTCCATCTTCAGCTCATGAACTGTTTACTCCTCAGAGTGTCTGTGTTAACTTTTGTCTCATTTCGTTTTGCAGCAGTTGCAATTTTTCTGATGAATAATAATAATAATAATAATAATGAATTCCATTTATAATGCACTTTTCATTAATAAAAATCTCAAAGTGCTAGTGAATAAATCTGAATGAATAAATAAACTTTAGTTTTAGTTTAGTTTAGTTAAACTTTAGTTTCATTATAAGTTGTGCTGTTGTTTCAAAGACACTCTAAACTTAAATAAACCAAGTAGCAGAAAGATTTAAGCATTAAATAGTTTGAATTTTTCATGTTATGAAACAGTGATTATATAATTATTTGAATTTAATTTTAATATTATAAAGATCACTGTGGATGGAATGCAATTGAAATAACCTGGATATTATTATTTATGTTGTATTAAGAAAGTTAAAATGTGATTACATATGTGTACACAAAGCACCTCAAGCAATGTGGAAAATGCTAAAAAAAAAATACATAATTAATGTGCCTTCTGTACTTTCTTTACAGAAAAAAATCCACACAACACCTTCATCTCTACACACCAGCATCCAATCTACCACCTGTGTAACAGACAGGTGGTGTACAGAAGAAGATCCAAGATGTCTATGTAAATGCACACTACATCCACTGCTATGCTCACCAGCTTAAACAGGTCAACTGAAGTCTAACAAGGAGGAATGATTCCAGATTAGATTTTAAATAACTGATTTATGGGGTAGAAAAATGATCTATTTTACTGTGATCCACCTGATGAGCTCCACCTATACTTAAGGCTGCAGTCAAGTCCTACTCTTCGCTGGAGCATTGATGCCTACTCATGGTATTTATGCTTCTAGCCAGTTTGTGAGTACAGTACTTTGAGAGACACTTACCTTGTTTTTTGTTGTGTTTCCAGTCCTCGTTTCCATCTTGGTCCTGGGTTCAGTTCTCTGCTCATCGTGTCTTGCCCTCCAACCACTTGCCTGCCTCATTTCGCCCTCTGGGATTCATCTCAAGGAACTAAGGATTTCTCTGTAAAATAACAAACAAAACTAGATCAATCATCTTGAAAGAGCCTTCTGGTCAAGCCTTTCTGACAGTTTGTTTCATCTTCTAGGAAATCCAGAAGATCCCTGTACATGTGTACAGTATATAGACTTGCACTGTAAATAATAAACACTGTTACTTTTGCACCTCTTCGTCTTGTGTCGTTCTGGGTCTCATTACCAACTGGGTAAACCTTTGAAATCATAACACTATGACCACTTTATTGTTCTTTTTACATATTTTGTGCTAATTTCAGCTTACTTTTTTGTTGCTAGTTTTATCTTTCAAAATATGAAACTTTATTAGCTTTTCCCTTGTTCCCTTAAACATTACTCTCTTAAATCTGTTTTCTTTTTTTATCTTGTTGAGATTTTAGCTACTTTTCTGCTACTTTTAACTAGCATTTTGATACTTTCAGCAAGAAAAATGCTACTTTAGCTAGTGTTTTGCTACTCATCAATATTTTCCTCTTTTTGCTGAAGCTTAGCAGTTTAAGCATCTGTCTTTTAGCTACTATATGTCATGTGTTTGCCCCTCACAGCCAGCCATGTTCATGTTTGTTGTTAAAGAAACTGAAGTGACCTAAAATCCGATATCAGTCTCCTTAAGTTGGTCACCCACCAGACTGGTCTAAGGGTCTTTTCTTCCACTTTATGATAAAGAGGCTCTGGGTCCTGCAAGGACAATAACCTTCACATCAACGTGAAGAAGACAAAGGAGATGATTGTGGACTTCAGAAGGAACAAACAAACCCCACACACCCCACTGAACATAGGAGGATCTGCAGTGGAAGTGGTCTCCAGCTACAAGTACTTAGGTGTACGGTACACATGAACGATAACCTCAGCTGGAGCAACAACACCACCAGCCTGATCACGAAAGTTCATCAGAGACTCTACTTCCTCAGACGGCTGAGATGAGCTGGTCTGAGAAGTTCAGACCTCACCTCCTTCTACAGGTGTGCAGTGGAGAGAGCAAATAAATAGAATCAATCTACTGTATTTTTTTAGTACCAGAGTTCTCTTAAATATTCCTAATATTAAAGGTCCTGAGTTGACTCCTAATGCATCTTAGCATATATAACATTTCACCATATAAATGTACCTTAAATGTTTCAATGTTAATAAGCTAGTAACTTGCAAGAGACTTTGTTTTCATTCTCCAGATAAATACAGTGTTAAAAATAGTAAAACACCACAACTGAAAATACTCACTTTTGGGATATGGGAAGTCACCTGCTGCATGATGAGGTTAAGTTGGGCCCAAATTTGTTATTATCTTTTGATTTATTTTTCATTGAAATTTTATTCTTTGTTAGTTTATTTTTGGAACTATTAAATTGAATTATTTGGTGGATTTTTGAACACCTTTGTCCTTATTTAAGTCTGGACCCTCACAATTCTATTTATATTATGAACTTGTATTACTAAAATAATTATAACAGAATATGATAGAAGTTGTCCAAAAATTGAAAAGTGGAAGCAGAACACTCCCATTCTCTTTTCACACTGATGCCTCAAACAAGGTGAAGATGAACCATGTTTTATTAATGATAGTTTTATACAAATGGATACACCTGATATATACAAATAAAAACATGAACAAACTTACTTTACAGTATACAAACATAATTATGCATACTTCTACACATGCTTAAAAAATTAAACAGTTTATGGCTCCCCCCCCCCATAAAAAAATCACCAGCCACCACTGCCCTGAACACCTATCACTGCCTGATGCCCTCAATAAGTTCTACACACGCTTTGAAGACCCGAACAGACCACCCAGCACCAGAAGAGGAGTTTTCAGTGTGACCTCAGCTGAAGTAAGGAGGACCTTCAGGAGGATCAAACCTCACAAACCAACATCCTGAGGAGGAGCTGAAAGACTGTGCTGATCAGCTCTGTGAGGTGCAGACATCTTTAACTCCTCACTCACCCTGGCAACCTCCCTGCAACTGGGTCCTAAACCAACAGACCACAATCTGTGAAGGTCCACAACTTCTCCTCCTCCACCATAACCCTCAGCATGGGCTCCCCCCAGGGCTGTGTGTTGAGCCCCCTCACATAATAATAATAATAATAATAAATTCAATTTATACCGCACTTTTCATTAATAAAAATCTCAAAGTGCTAAGTGTGAAGAAGACAAAGGAGATGATTGTGGACTTGAATGAACAAACACACACACCCACTGAACATAAGAGGATCTGCAGTGGAAGTGGTCTCCAGCTACAAGAACTTGGGTGTACCGTATTTTCCGGTGTATAGGTTGCACCTTTTTATGGTTTTTTCAAGGCCTGCGACCTATACTCAGGTGTGACCTATATATGGCTTGTTATCACTTTCGGTGAAACAAATTTTTAAATCCAGCTCATTTCCCAATTACGTTCATTTATTAAAGAAAAGTTCAGCTCAGATACATATTTGCTATAATTTTTATCAAACAAATAATTGTTTTTAAGTGTTAATCTTCTTTAAAGCCTTGCTGTGCGCTCCTGTGGCAGACATTTGCAGCAGAGCTAAACGTAGGTGCGACCTATCTAGGGATTTTTCCAATCTATTGGTGATAATTGGACAATGTGACCTATACACAGATGCGACCTATACACCAGAAAATACTGTACACATGAATGATAACCTCAGCTGGAGCAACAACACCACCAGCCTGATCAAGAAAGGTCATCAGAGACTCTACTTCCTCAGACGGCTGAGACGAGCTGGTCTGAGCAGCCCAGTTCTCACCTCGTTCTACAGGTGTGCAGTGGAGAGCATCCTGTGCTCCAGCATCAACGTGTGGCATGGAGGCTGCACAGTTGAAGAGAGGAAAGCTCTACAGAGAGTGGTGAAGGCTGCACAGAAGTCTGTTGGAGTCAGTCTCCCCACCATCACAGACATTTACACCTCCAGATGCAGGAAAAGAGCCACCTGCATCATGAAAGACCTCACTCACCCAGCACACTCACTCTTTGCCCCACTCCCCTCAGGACGGAGGTTGAGGAGCATCAAGTGTAGAACCACTAGACTGAGGAACAGCTTCTACCCTGAGGCTGTTAGACTCATGAATAAATAACCTGAATAATCATTGTGATGACATTTTAACTGGTGATATGTGACTTATCTGTGCTGCTGATTATCTCACGCCGTTGTATTCATTCATACCCATCTGCTCACCACAGACTCATGTTCGGGCTGCTGGGCAGCACGGTGGCACAACTGGTAGAGCTGCTGCCTCTCAGCGAGAAGGTTGCCGGTTCAAATCCCGGTCCGGGGCCTTTCTGGGTGGAGTTTGCATGTTCTCCCCGTGCATGCGTGGGTTTCCTCCGGGTACTCCGGTTTCCTCCCACAGACCAAAAAACATGCTTGTTAGGCTGATTGGTGACTCTAAATTGACCCTAGGTGTGAGTGTGAGAGTGGATGGTTGTTTGGTGTGAGTGAGACAGGTCCCTCTTGTAAATGAGTCCCCGTGACTCAATGAGGCTAGCCTGTATAAATAAAGGTTGAATGAATGAATATTATTTTACATTATTAGTGTTCAGTATGCAGTTTCTGTAGAACTGCAGAACTTAGAAATATTTTCAACAGGCAAAGCATTCTGATCCCTCCCCCTCAGAGCCATATGTGGCTCTGCCCCCTTGTGGTCTGTTGAATTTCAAATTCAAGCTCTGTTTTTATTGGCTGATTCAAATTCAAGCTCTGTTTTTATTGGCTGGTTACAAACTCTGTTTTTATTGGCTGGAAAATGGCGGGTCACCTTTTCTTTTTAGAAATGCTTATTTACCACCTGGAGAAGCAAGGGGACAATATTTTTTTTTATTTTTTTTCAGAGATTACCTGGCTAACATCAGTCTGTCAGGAGGTAGTGACAGAGTGAAGAAATATGTTCATAAAAAAAGCTACATACTGAAGCTTTAACATATATCTTAGATTACATCTATTACTACTGTTTACATTTACACTACTTTTATATCTACACTACTGCTGATACATATACAGTATTCTCTGACTAGCCTTATCTAAGGATGCCCAATGTGCCTTATGTGCCTTACTGCATATGCCACTTTGCCTATATACCAACATCAACTACCTCATACATATACTGTGTACATTAACTCATATGCTGCTTTGCCACTCTTTGCAAATGTCAATGCTAGAACCTTCAGTTTATTTTATAGATATACTTTTTATACTACTATGCAAAAACTCAGGACAGTATTACACTTTTATTATTTCATTTTATGCTTATGTTCATTAAATGTTTAGTGTTTTAGTGTTGGTGTAAATTTTCATACTTTTATACTACTATGCAAAAACTCAGGACAGTGTTACACTTTTACTATTTTATGCTTATGTTTATTAAATGTTTTAGTGTTTAAATGGTTACTGTTGCACCGAGGGACTGAGAGAAACGCAATTTCAATCCTGTGTATGTCCTGTACATATTGCAGTTCTGACAATAAAGTTGACTTTGACTTTATTGTTTCTTTATTCACTTTATATTTATAGTTTTGTTGGATGTAACTGACCTGTGTGCACACTTTCGTTCCACCTCATGTACCACATGTGGTGTGAATGACAATTAAAGAACCTTGATGTTTTATTAAACGTGTAAACAGTTTGTTTAGTTTATTTAATTAATACATTTTATTAAGGTAAATTAAATGTGTATGGCTGTAATCCCAGATGCAGCCAGCAGGTGGTGCCAGCAGGTCTACAGACCCCCCCACCCCCACCCCGCCCAGACACACACAGATTAACATCAAAGGCTCCTTTGATGTGTGGCGGCCTTTATGTGTGTGTTTAACCCCCCTCCACTTCCTGCTGTAAAATCAGAGGAAATAAAACTGGGATTGGAGTTTGTTTCCTGGATTTTTCTGCTGACAGACTATAAATAATCTGCAGAGACGTTCAAACATTTAAAGAAAAACCTTTTGAAATTTGAGAAAAGCTTCAAAATGAGCTCCTGACAAACGTTTGAAAAGTTTAAAAATAATTTATGAGAAGGTTAATTTGAGGCTAAAGTGTCTGATAATCTGTCCTCACGTGAAGGTCAAACAGTAAAAACACCTCAGAATAACTTTGATAAATCTGAGGTTGTTGTAATCTGTAATCTGAAGGCAGGAGACAGACTGTCTGCAGCCTCGTGCTCTGGACACATCTGGACACATCTGGACTCATCTGGACGCTCTCGGCCCGGTTCTGCCTGCAGCTCGGCTGTGAAGGCGGTAAATGTAAACGCAGCGTTTGGACAAAGACAGAGCAGCTTTTGTTCAGCCATGACAGAAACAGGAGGAGGAGAAGAGGAAAAAACAGAAGAAGAAGAAGGAGAAGAAGGAGGAGGCCTCTGCAGAGCCTGAAATGGCTGCCTGAAGGGAAGCAGGCAGAACGGCAGGACGGAAGGCACGGAGTGGAGCACCAGCAGGAGCCGGATCTGGATTTGGCTCTGGTTTCACGGTTTCATTAATCACCCTGACAGATTATACATGAATCCTGCAGCTACACACGAATCCTGCATCTTCAGATTATACACAAATCATGCAGTTTCAGATTATACATGGATCCTGCAACTTCAGATTATACATGAATCCTGCAGCTACACACTGATCCTGCATCTTCAGATTATACACGGATCCTGCAGCTACAGATTATACACGGATCCTGCAACTACAGATTATACATGAATCCTGCAGCTACACACGGATCCTGCATCTTCAGATTATACACAAATCCTGCAGTTTCAGATTATACATGGATCCTGAACTTCAGATTATACATGAATCCTGCAGCTACAGACTATGCACAGATCCTGCATCTTCAGATTAGACACAATCCTACAACTTCAGATTATATACCGATCCTGCAGCCTCAGATTATAAACAGATCCTGCAATTACAGATTATACATGAATCCTGCATCTTCAGATTATACATGGATCCTGCATCTTCAGATTATACAAGGATCCTGCAGCTGCAGATTATAAACAGATCCTGCAATTACAGATTACACATGGATCCTGCATCTTCAGATTATACAGGGATCCTGCATCTTCAGATTATACACGAATCCTGCATCTTCAGATTATACACGGATCCTGCATCTTCAGATTATACATGGATCCTGCATCTTCAGATTATACACGGATCCTGCATATTCAGATTATACACAGATCCTGCATATTCAGATTATACACAGATCCTGCATATTCAGATTATACACAGATCCTGCATATTCAGATTATACACAGATCCTGCATATTCAGATTATACACGGATCCTGCATCTTCAGACTATACACGGATCCAGCATCTTCAGATTATACACGGATCCTGCATCTTCAGATTATACACGAATCCTGGATATTCAGATTATATACAGATCCTTCATATTCAGATTATACATGGATCCTGCATCTTCAGATTATACACGGATCCTGCATATTCAGATTATACACAGATCCTGCATATTCAGATTATACACAGATCCTGCATATTCAGATTATACACAGATCCTGCATATTCAGATTATACATGGATCCTGCATCTTCAGATTATACACGAATCCTGCATATTCAGATTATACACAGATCCGGCAGTATCAGATTATACACAGATCCTGCAACTTCAGATTATGCACGGATCCTGCAGCTTCAGATTATACACGGATCCTGCAACTTCAGATTATACACGGATCCTGCAGCTTCAGATTATACACGGATCCTGCAGCTTCAGATTATACACGGATCCTGCATCTTCAGATTATACATGGATCCTGCAGCTTCAGATTATACACGGATCCTGCAGCTTCAGATTATACACGGATCCTGCAGCTTCAGATTATTCATGGATCCTACAGCTTCAGATTATACACGGATCCTGCATCTTCAGATTATACACGGATCCTGCAGCTTCAGATTATACACAGAACCTGCAGCTTCAGATTATACACGGATCCTACATCTTCAGATTATACACGGATCCTGCAGCTTCAGATTATTCATGGATCCTACAGTTTCATATTATACACGGATCCTACATCTTCAGATTACACACGGATCCTGCAGCTTCAGATCATACACGGATCCTGCAGCTTCATATTATTCATGGATCCTACAGCTTCAGATTATTCACGGATCCTGCAGCTTCAGATTATTCATGGATCCTACAGTTTCAGATTATACACGGATCCTGAAGCAAAAGATCATACAAATCTGTGTATAATCTGAAGATGCAGGATTCATTATCCAAATCAAAAATTATCTGGACTCATTTAACATCTTACCTCTCCATCAATCTGGTTTCAGGAAACAACACAGCACAACAACTGCATCACTCAATGTCCTTAATGACGTTGTTGAAGCATTGGATGCTAAGGATTATTGTGCTGCACTTTTCTTAGACCTGTCTAAAGCTTTTGACACTGTGGATCATAACATCTTGTGTCATAAGCTCTCAGAAATTGGGTTCTCTGATCACACCATCGGTTGGTTTTCTAATTATCTGTCCGATCTGAGGCAATGTGTTCAACATAACGGTACTTCTTCCAGCAATTTAACGGTGTACCACAAGGCTCAGTCTTAGGACCAACCCTCTTTACAATCTACACAGGTAATGTAGGTCAGAGCATCCCTGATGCGTCCTTACATTTCTATGCTGATGATACAGTTGTTTATTGTCGAGCTAAAACAGTAGCTAAGGCTTTCCAGTTTTTGCAATCCGCTTTTAACATCATCCAGTCAGATCTGTTCCGTCTCAAACTTGTCCTAAATGTTGATAAAACCAAAGGGATGTTTTTTCAAACAGGAAGTCGGTCCCAGCAGTTCTTCCTCTGATTTTATCCTCAAATGGTGTCCCTATTGAGTTTGTTGATTCCTATAAATATTTGGGTATCCTGGTCGATTCACATCTCTCTTTTAAACTCCACGTGGAAAACCTAGTGAAGAAACTGAAAGTAAAACTGGGTTTCTTTTTCACAAACAGATCAGGTCTAACACTGAATGTTAGGAAACTGTCATGGTCTGTCTTCTAGTGTCTGCTGTTTCTGAGTTCTGTCTGTTTGTGTTTTGATTCAGCCTTTTGTTGTGTTTCTGCCCCTTCTGTTTAATTCAGTTTTCTGTGTCATTGTCTGGCGTTTCTGTGTTATGTCTACTTGTGTTCAATTCAGCTTTCTTTTGTGTTTAGGCTCTTTGTTTAGTTCTCAAGTCCTGCCTCCTATGCTCTAAGATTAATTATTCTTTGTGCTCTTTGTTTAGTTTAGTTCTGCTCCTGGTTTCAGTTTAGTTTTCAGTTTAATCTCCACATCCCTGGTTCAATTAGTTTCCCGGCCCTGTTCTGTTAATTGTTCCCAGGTGTTTGTGATTACTTCCTGTCTTATACATACTCTGTCTGCCAGTCTGTCCTTTGTTGCGTCGTCATTGGGTATTCCATGTCCTGTCCTGCCAACCTGTCCTGTTCCTCGTTCCAAGGTCCTTGTGAGTTTTTGCTACCATGCTAGTTTTTTTATTTTTGTATTATTAAAGTGTTTATTTTTATATATCCTTGAGTCTGAGTCACTGTCTGCAACTTTGGGTTCTTTCCTGCCTAATCAAACCCTAACAGAAACATCTTGTATCTGTGACTTTCCTTCCCTCCATTGATTACGGTGACATCATCTACATGAACGCTCCTACAAGCACCTGCAGATGTTGGATGCTGTCTATCATGGAGCATCCTGCAGATGTTGGAGACTGTCTATCATGGAGATTCCTGCAGATGTTGGATGCTGTCTATCATGGTGCATCCTGCAGATGTTGGATGTTGTCTATCATGGTGCTCTAAGATTCATAACTGGCTGTGATTATCGTACCCACCACTGCACCCTGTATTCACTGGTTAACTGGACATCATTAACCTCACGCAGACTCTTCCACTGGTACATTTTCATCTTTAAATCACTTCTTGGTCTGCTGCCCTCATACATCTCCTCCTACATGTCTTTACGTGAGTGCAGCTACAGTGTGCGCTCTCAGGACATGATTACCTGCAGTGTTCCGTCAGTGAGGACTGAACTTGGAAAAAGGGCCTTCTCCTACTCCGCTCCTGCTTCATGGAATATCTTACAAAAAGATCTGAAGCTCTCGACCTTGACTTCTCTAAATGGTTTTCAGAATCTGTTGGAATCCTGGCAAAAACCAATGCAGATTTGTTCCTGTTTTTGATTTTCTACATTTGCCTTATAATCTGTCTGTTTTGCTACTTTGATATCTTTGTTTTAACTTGTTAAAAAATCTGTATTTCTCTCTTATGTTTGTATATTGTTGATTGTTCAAGTAAATCTACTGTTGCTGTTGTCATCATTCTTTAGTTTGTAGACCGGTCTCTCTTGTAAATGAGTCCTCGAGGCTCAATGGGATTAACCTGACTAAATAAAGGTTGAATGAATACACAAACCCTGCAGCTTCAGATTATATACAGATCCTGCAGCTTCAGGTTATACATGGGTCCTGCAGTTTGAGATTATACACGGATCCTGCAACTTCAGATTATACATGGATCCTGCAGTTTCAGATTATACATGGATCCTACAGTTTCAGATTATACATGGATCCTGCAGTTTCAGATTATACACGGATCCTGCAGTTTCAGATTATACATGGATCCTACAGTTTCAGATTATACATGGATCCTGCAGTTTCAGATTATACATGGATCCTGCAGTTTCAGATTATACATGGATCCTACAGTTTCAGATTATACATGGATCCTGCAGTTTCAGATTATACACGGATCCTGCAGTTTCAGATTATACATGATCCTACAGTTTCAGATTATACATGGATCCTGCAGTTTCAGATTATACACGGATCCTGCAGTTTCAGATTATACATGGATCCTGCAGTTTCAGATTATACACGGATCCTGCAGCTTCAGATTATACACGGATCCTGCAGTTTCAGATTATACATGGATCCTGCAGTTTCAAATTATACATGGATCCTGCCGTTTCAGATTATACATGGATCCTGCAGTTTCAGATTATACAAGGATCCTGCAGCTTCAGATTATACATGGATCCTACAGTTTCAGATTATACACGGATCCTGCAGCTTCAGATTATACATGGATCCTGCAGTTTCAGATTATACATGGATCCTGCAGTTTCAGATTATACATGGATCCTACAGTTTCAGATTATACATGGATCCTGCAGTTTCAGATTATACATGGATCTTGCAGCTTCAGTCGAAACAAAGGCAAAAAAAAAGAGTCAAAACTTGACAGTTTGACTGGAATTAAAGAAAAAAACAAAACCTACCTCAGATAGACTGAACTCAGATTAAACTCAAATTACACTCGAAATAAACCCAGATTAAATTTAGAATGAACTCAGAATAAACGCAGATTAAACTCAAATTACACTCAGATTCAACTCAGATTCAACTCAGCATAAACTCAGAATAAACTCAGATTAAACTCAAATTACACTCAGAATAAACTCAGATTAAACTCGAATTACACTCAGATTCAACTCAGATTAAACTCGAATTACACTCGGATTAAACTCAGAATAAACTCAGATTAAACTCGCTTAAACTCAGAATGAACTCACATTAAACTCACATTAAACTCAGAATAAACTCACATTAAACTCACATTAAACTCACATTAAACTCACATTAAACTCAGAATAAACTCAGATTAAACTCAGAATAAACTCAGATTAAACTCAAATTACACTCAGAATAAACTCAGATTAAACTCAAATTAAATTCAGATTAAACTCAGAATAAACTCGGATTAAACTCAGAATAAACTCAGATTAAACTCGCTTAAACTCAGAATGAACTCAGATTAAACAGCAGCAAGAGTTCAGTGAAATCCAACAGGAGAATTATTACAGAACAAGATAATGTGTGGAGTCAGAATTTTTCACAGAACCTGTTTGCCTCTAGCCTGGTTAAAACCAGACCCTTGTCCTTCACTTCGCTTCGTACTAGGGTCTGGGACTTCTCCCATAGACAACGATTTCTCCGGTAGATTTTTGACCGGACCAATCAGAGAACAGAAGGCGGAGTTTTGTTAGTTTAGCCTGGCGAGGTCCAGGCTATTCAGATAAATAGCTCAGAAACCACTCGGTGGATATTTTTTCTGCTACCAGTGTGTAATTATATGGCTCTAATTTACTGACTGTTGGCCTGGATGAAACATTTGAGATAAAATTTGATTTTTTATCATTTATTTTCGTAGCGCACCCGAGGCTGTTTGGAAAATGTCAAACCGAAACTATTTAAATCCAGCAGATTTGACCATTTCGTGAATTGATTTAGGAACTGTTAAGCTCAGGAACACTTCTGATATAACGTCAGCTAAGAAATATATTTTTTCTCAGCAAAGAAATAATAGTTTTTTACCTTGTTTTCATGAAAATTCCTTCGTGGCGGCAGCCATTTTAACTGACGACGTCAGTCGACGTCGTTCAAAACTCCGCCTTCTGTTCTCTGATTGGTCCGGTCAAAAATCGACCGGAGAAATCGTTGTCTATGGGAGAAGTCCCAGACCCTAGTACAAAGCGAAGTGAAGGACAAGGGTCTGGTTTCAACCAGGCTAGTTTGCCTCAGCAAGAAAGTTAAGTTTTAGTTAGTGGGAGAAAAAAAAACTGAAGACAGATTTAAAGAGTAACTTACTTCAAAATTAACTCTTTTTTTAATCTGATAAACTCCCTAGAATGTGTATAAAATGTTGTATAGCACTATGTCTGTGTTAATTTTCATGTTTTTGTGCTTATTTGTTCAAATCGGCAATAGTTGGTCTAAAAACGTGTTTTCACTAATCCTATGAGTTGAACAGAGGAATTGCACCCTAATTTTCTTATTGGTCAACGACTGAAAAGTATTCTTAAAATAAACAAGTTAAAATATACAAATAACTAGTGCCATTCCAAAAACTATAATGTGCTTTGTTGCAGTACTTTTCCGGAGTGCAATGTACCACTTCCATATAAGGTATGAACTACAGCGAGGACCTTCTCATCTCTGCAGGGGACTGGCTCTGCTTGAACCACGTTCGTGACGTCAGAGTGAACAAGACACGTCAGAGTGAACTCTCTGACGTGTCTTGTACAGGTTTGGGATCCGACAGACCCAGGTTCGATCCCTGGTCACGGAATACCTGGTGGTATTATTTTATTTCTTTTTTTAAGCCTTTTGTTTTGGATAGATCGGGTGAGAATAGATAAATACATCTACATAATAATTATTTGTTGTTGCTTGTTTTAAGTTGTTTGCTAGAGTTTTTGTTTGTTTTAGTTTGTTGCTAGAGGGGGCGTGAAAACAGCATACCATTAACCCCCCAACTCCTCCCCTCCTTGTCTCTCGACACACCCATTTTGATGCATTTTTATGAATCTGTTATGGGGGCGGAGCTATCTTTTGATGGTGAGGTAAGTTACTCTTTAAAGACAAGAGGGATGGATGATGGAGTGACAGATGGATGGAGGGATGGAGGTTGGATAGACAGGTAGGACAGAGGGACAGAGTGATGTTGGACGGAGGGACAGATGGATGGATGAATGGAGGGACAGATGGATGGAGGGATGGATAGACATAGAGAGGACAGAGGGATAATGGAGGAACAGATGGACAGATGGGGACACTGAGATGCCATATGGACTGAAAATGATGTCATGGAGACAAAATAATCCAGCAGAAGACAAAGAGGCAAAGTTATATACCATACCATACCATACCATTTTATTTATAAAGCACTTTAAACAGGAACAAGTCCACACCAAAGTGCTGGACAAACAAACACGCAACAGGCAACACAGACAATGAAGTACAACACGAAAAACATAAAAACATTGCAGATCATAAATCAAACGATCCAATACAAATCAGCTGGCATTGAAAGCAATGGAGTAGTAGTGAGTTTTTAACCGGGATTTGAAAACCGAGAGGGAGGGGGCCTGTTTGATGAGCAGCGGTAACTCGTTCCAGAGTCTTGGTCCTGCTACAGAGAACGCCCTGTCACCCCTGCGCTTAAGGCGAGTTTCTGGAACTATTAAGAGTACCTGATCCTCTGACCTCAAAGCACGTGGAGGGACATATGGGTGTATCAGATCTGAGAGATAGGCGGGGGCGAGACTGTTCAGCGATTTGTAGACATACATGAGAATTTTGAATTGGATTCGAAGATGAACCGGTAGCCAGTGAAGGGAGGCCAAGACTGGTGTAATGTGCTCTCTTT
>JBBPBX010045672.1:0-26919 GCA_038048925.1 Garcialebias charrua | reverse complement strand
TAAGTAATGTGCCAACAGAAAAGTTCCTAACTGTCTGTTTGTTTTAATTTGAATTCTTGTCAACGTAGTTAGTAAATCAGAGCTAATATCGATACAAATGTTTATTGTAATTTTGTGATTATTTCAATAAAAGGTCTATTTTCTGGTAGACCAACATAAGTTGAAGTCTCTCGTGAAATCACATTTTTCCTAATTACAGTAAAAGCAATTTAATACCGGAAAAAGGATGAACTCGCGAATTGGTGGCAAGTTTGTGCAGATAAAGTCTGCTCAGACCTGCGCATCTAAAAATATAGGGAAGTCAGTAAACTGACCAGTAAGTCCTATATCTCTACAATAATGGTGGCCTAGTAAGTGTTTAATTACCTTACCCCCTCATTATTATATTTACTACATTTTGGTGGCTCGTCCGCATTCCTAAGACGGTTATTAAGTTGTTTTGAGTAGCTTATTGTCACGGTGTTTGTTGGCTTAGTTGTGTATCCTGGTTTTGGACTTATGGAATAGTTTTGGCTGGTGGGTGTCAGAGATTGCTAATCGTGGCATTGTCTGGTGCGTTTCCCGTTAGAATTATCTTTTCTTTCACATTTCAACGTATGCTTGAAGCTGCGGATGAATGAATGTTTGTTTTTGTGAGACGTTTCATTACGTGTCGCGAGGCTGCATGCATTTTTTCATTGTTGTGACCGCCGTGTCACCACTGCTTCATTTTATTACTTCTGCGGTTTGCTGTTGAAGGTCTGTTTCACTCATTTGCTGCTCCGTTTTACCTAATCTGTTACAACGTGTTGTTAGCTGTGGTTCGGGTGAAACCCACTCGGCTTCGGACCGGACGTGTTTGGACCTCTGGTTCCGAGTGACGTAAAGTCTCGTTGTTGTACAGTTAGCGTGCTGCCTCTCTGGAAGGCGTGGGAGTTAGCCTGGATGTGATTGGGCTCGTTAGCAGTATTTTCTGTGGTGTATTCTACGTTTATTTTGTGATAGTGTGTCTAGAACTTTGGGTCGAGCTAAAGCTAAAGCGGTACCGTGAGGCAAAATGGCTGCTTAAAGCGCTGTGATTGGTCCATTGTGTGTCGTGTTCAAAAAAGTTGGTTCTGTAGACTCTGGTTGTCAGATTCATTTTTGCACACATTTCTGACAGTTTATCTGTGTTGTTTGGGTTCTATGCGCGTGATATCGTCGAAGACTGGCTTAACCGCGGTGTTTTGCGATATTTATGACTGTTTTAGAACGTTGAAAAGTCCGTTCCACGCTCTTGTTCGACCGACCGCAGGTCCGTGAACACAACACTCGAACGGCACGTCACACGTGAGTGACGTCAGGTTTAGAAGACTCAATTTCCCATGAACACTTGGGTTTTAGAACTACAGTTCTGTCTTCGCTGTGATTGGTCGATTACGCTGTAAGTGTGACGCTTGAAGGAGTGAGGAGCTCACTCCTCGTCAATTTTCACTTCAGCTGCTTGTCCCAGACAAGTTTCCAGGCTTGTTGCCCGTTACTATCTCTGAAAGGACTGTTTCATTGCGGTGTTTTTGAGATTTTGATGGGTGGATTGAGTCAGTTGCTCTGAGTCTGCCGATCGCCATGTGACCAGGTCACGTGACACCGGGAGCTGCAACTGCTATATGGGTCCGACCACTTTCTTTTAAACGCAGTTTAAAGGATCACATTACCTGTCCTGAACGATGTTACTCACATCGAATCGTCTATTATAGACTGGGGTTGTAGAGTTTTGTCACGTAAGGGCTCTGGATATTTCTGATTGATGCTTTTGGCCCGTTGTTAGATGTCTGTGGGCTACAGAAGCTGTAGCTTCGCTCACGGGTGATAACAGCGCCTCTATTGCGGTCAGATAGAGAAATTGCAGTCGCTGTGATAAACTTTTCCAGCGCTGTAACTCCATCTGCTGGGTGTTATGAAGGATACGGTTCATGTATTCCTGTATGCATTTCAACTTTCCTGTTTTTGAATAGTGTACATTTTGAAATGTTGAACACATAGCATCCTTCATTTGATTTTCACATATATTCAAATGTTGATGGCAGAACAGTTACACAGATTTAATACAGACATGTCTGCATTTTGATAAAACTTGACACTTTTATCATTAATTCTGTGCAAAACAAGCTGTTTGTCCCTGTTTATTTTAAACTGCAAGTTTAAAATAACACACATGAGGCATCTTTTGTTTTGATTTTCACAAACATCTCATAACGACAGCCGATTTTGTTTGACCTTGTCACAGGTCGACAGATTAATAAAAATCACTAATTTTTATTTGATTTCACATCTTGGACACCATGTTGACTGCCGCAGGCATCACATGGTGAGACTGCACACTGTGAGAGAAGACCCACTTTCCTTGATTTTTCACAGAGAATCAGTACAAAGATGGATGTTCAAACAGGTGCATCACCTGATGGGGCCTCCTCTTTTATTGCACGTAGATGGACATCTGCTTCAGCGTATGCTAATTACTTAGCTGCGGGGAACGTCCA
Organism: Garcialebias charrua; assembly: GCA_038048925.1. NCBI lineage: Eukaryota > Metazoa > Chordata > Actinopteri > Cyprinodontiformes > Rivulidae > Garcialebias > Garcialebias charrua. Next base: position 24,421 of record JBBPBX010045672.1, on the reverse strand, counting down.
TCAGGATACGTGGGAAAGTCCCCTGTCGTTCTGCGACAGGCTGATGTCTGTCTACTCCGGTGGCAAAACTGTCCCTGGACTGGAGGAAGATGAGGAGTTTAAAAGTCTTTTCATTAAGAATCTCATGCCTTTCCAGAAGAAATGTGTTCGCTTCCATGTTAATTGCAAAGAGAGTACCATGGCAGAAATTAAACAATGTGCTATGGAATTTTTTGACATGCTCGAACGACGAAAAACACCCTCAGTGGTGTGCCCAGGTCAAAAGGTCACATCCCACTCGCAGGAAATAGAAGTGGTTCCCTCTCCTACAGAGTGCGAAAGTAAACAGGTTTTTCATGATAACAAACCACAGATTGTGTCCAGCTGGAACGGTGACTCTGATCGGTTCGCAGGGAGTTCTGCTGCCCCTGCCCCTCAGGTTGAAAACCCTGAGATGAGCAGAGAACCACACAAGGTAGGTGTTCGCTCTCTAGGTGAACCAAGATGGTTCAGATCGAACCAAAAGAGTTCTCACCTAGGTCTCACAGTGGGTGAACTTCGAGAGAAGTTGATGTCTGGGAGCCGTGACCCTTTGAGAAATGGTCTGTCCCGACATGTACCCCCGAGAAGCGGCCCTCCTGCCCCTGCCCCTCGAACTGCACAGTTGGAGACATGCAAAGAGTCACACATGCTCCAGATTATGGAAACGACGCCTCCGCGCGTGGACGTGACTGAGGTTGTGAGTTGTTTGTCAAATGATTTGAATGTTACAGTGGTTGACCAAGCTGACACAACGTATGATGTTGTCCTTGATGATAACACAAACAACGTTGTTCATCCTGATGAAGCGACGCGTTGCACTGCCTTTTACAATGACTCAGTGCACACAGTTGACAACATCGTCAACACTGACAAGGATGCTGACAGCAAACAAATTGCTGATGTTCAACGTCCCGAAGGTCATGAGGCAGACAGCCATCATGATGCTGACAGTGATGATGATTACACAGAAAGAGTCACACGTACACAGAAACGTGTGAAAAAACCTAAACAGTTTCTGTGTAACTTTATAAAAAGGGGGATAGCTAAGAGAGCTTACCTGCCACTCACATTGGAAGGGGTCCTCGCGCAAGAAGCACTCCTGGTTTGCGGCTCAGACGTGTCTATCATGTCAGCCGAACTGTTTGAGGAGCTAAGGACCGCCGCTAACGATGTTGACAGGCAAATACCCTTTGTGAAATACACTTATGGTGAGCAACAGGGCCTCGCAAAGACGAGAACAACCCTAATAGCCATGGTTCACATGCAGATTGGCGAAATGTCACTATACCACCCGGTATATGTGTCTGAACTTGACTCACTCCAGACTCCATTTGTGGTTGGCCAAGATTTTATAAATCGCTTTGAAGCGATTATAAATTATGGCAATCAGACAATGTGGGCCACAGTGAGCAGTCCACTGCCAATCGTGGTGCCTCCCCAAGGTCAGGACACTGACTGTCTAACAACAGGTACCGCTGAGGTCACATGGGATTCCCCAACCGAATCCCCAACTGCAAGAACAAGCAGGTTCTGAATCTGGGACATGAGCCATGGTAAACTTTTAACTTGCAACTTCCTTCTCTGTTTTGTCTATGAAAGTTAGCCATAATATTCTCTGTGCTCACAAGCAGGCCATCTGGCCGATTCTGTAAACAGTTTTCCTGTTGTCCGTCAGAGACAGTTCTGCCTATCAGATGAAATATCCATCTCTTATTTTGTTAAACCAGCCAATAGTTATTAAGGAGGTGGGTCAGACCCCGCCTCCCATATAGAGGTCCATTTCCTGCATCTTCCTTAGAGTCGGAGGGAAGAACATCCTAAGAACTTGTTTTCTTCTCTGGGAAAAGCTGGAGACGTTCCGGTCATTGTGTCAACTAGACCCACGTTTCAGCTGGAGTTACCATCTTCTGGAAGAATTTGTTTTCTGAAGTTTTATTTTGAAAAATCAGTCAGCGCGCTTGACCTTTGTTCCCTGCCGAGGGAGGCAAGTTTCCTCGTATCGTGAATCAGCCACACACGCTGAAGTTTCAACTGGACGGCCGTTGGACAAACCCATCCACGTGTGTGTCCAGACACTTCTCCACTCTTATCTCCAAGAGACGAACCGTCAACAGGTAACGAGTCGTGGTGTGTTTGAGCGTGCGGGAGCCTAGCAGTCTGCTCGGGTGGGGAAAAAGTGCCACCCTATCTGCTCAAAATAATCAACTTCGGTTAACTTAGCTTTCACTTAATTTCTTCCTCCTATTTCTTATTCTTCCTAAGCTATTAAGAAACTAAGTAATGTGCCAACAGAAAAGTTCCTAACTGTCTGTTTGTTTTAATTTGAATTCTTGTCAACGTAGTTAGTAAATCAGAGCTAATATCGATACAAATGTTTATTGTAATTTTGTGATTATTTCAATAAAAGGTCTATTTTCTGGTAGACCAACATAAGTTGAAGTCTCTCGTGAAATTACATTTTTCCTAATTACAGTAAAAGCAATTTAATACCGGAAAAAGGATGAACTCGCGAATTGGTGGCAAGTTTGTGCAGATAAAGTCTGCTCAGACCTGCGTATCTAATGCCTCTTTTCCACCGCTCGGCTCGGCTCGGGTTGGATCGGCTCAGATCGGCTCAGTTCGGGTCGGGTCACATCTATGTTCTGTTTCCACAGCTTTTTTGTACCCCTTCTGTGGGCGGGGTCCAGAATCCTACTCGTCTTACCACATGGTGGCAGTAGTGTTCCCTCAAGCTATTTACTACAGTACTAGCCACCACTAGAAGAAGAACACAATAAAGGCTTTGACAGAATGTTGTGAAAGAGATGTCATGCTATAATGAGTACCTCATGAGCTGTAATCTTTAAACCCAATTCATAATCCTACCTTGTTGCCTTCTTTAAACCCATGTATTTTCCAATTTAGTATTTTTACAATAAAGATGTATTAAAGCATATTTTATTATTTAGTTATGCACAAGGTGCTTGATAAAGTTGCAAAACCATATTTGTCTGAGCTGCTTCAACCTTCCTGCCCTCCCCGTTCTCAGATCAGCTGAGCAGTTGCTGCTGACAGTCCTCAAAACTTTTTAAATCTTATTTAAAAACACACATTTATTCCTTGGCTTTTAACACGTGATCTTATCTTTTATGGCATGTTAACACACCTGCAGTAAGACTGGTATATGTATTTATTTTTGTATGCTTTTTATAGTTTTTAATTAACTTGTCTTTTATGTTATTGTACAGCACTTTGGTTGACCCTGTGGTTTTTAAAATGTGCTTTATAAATAAAGTTGATTTAAAACATCACACTGTGATCTTTGAAACTGCCAGAGTTTCCCTGGTAAAGTTGCTGCTGGGTGGTAGATGGTAGATGGATGGTCTGTGAATTCTTTAACTTTAAACTGTCCAAAGGACTTTGGCCACTTTTAATTTTTGACTTTTTTTGTATGACTTCATCCTAGAACCAAATAATTTATAACGTAATAACAGTTGAGCAGATTCTAATAATCTTTATCTTATGATTCTTTAAAGGTCAAATGCAAATGGAAAGTTCTCTTAACTTCCAGTATGGATTTAAACACAATACACACTTCACATTATAAAATAAGTTTAGGAAATTGAATGTTCGAGGACACCACTTAAGAAAATATAACGTTTAATAGGAAAAGTTTGAAGTGACAAACAGAAGTAACAAATTTCCATCTGGTGTCTCACGTCTTCCTCCAGAAGATGACACAGGTTGTTGAATTCTGGTGATTTTCTTCTGTTGACTGTAAAAGAAAAATGTGATTAATTTAGTCCAGAAACTGTTTTTTTTTTTTTAAACAACACAGTGTGATCACAACATGTTCATATACTAAATGTATCCTGTTGGAGTTATTTGAAATAAAATTCAATGTGTTATAGACATAAATGTGTCAAGCTACCTCCATTAATTTTCTCCCTTGTACTTTGTATCACATATTATCAATTATATCAAAAACCACATAGCTGATATTTTTCAAAAAAATATAGTGTGATCACAACATGTTCATATACTGAATGTATCCTGTTGGAGTTATTTGAAATAAAATTCAATGTGTTATATACATAAATGTGTCAAGCTACCTCCATTAATTTTCTCCCTTGTACTTTGTATCACATATTATCAATTATATCAAAAACCACATAGCTGATATTTTTCAAAAAAATATAGTGTGATCACAACATGTTCATATACTAAATGTATCCTGTTGGAGTTATTTGAAATAAAATTCGAATTTTTATAATTTATTTTCGTAGTGCACGCACAGGTTTGGAAGAAGTCAAAGCGAAACTACTTTAAATGCAGCAGATTTGACCACTACGTGACAATATTAAAGCGTGGTTGAGCTCAGGAACCCTCGTACTATAAAGTCAGCTATGAAATATATTTTATATCTGTTCATTGAGCTACATTTAAAGACACAAAGCCGCCCGCGCGCCGCGAGTTGCTCGTGGCGAACCTACTTTTTAAAATCCTGCAGTTTTGAGCAGTACGTGATTTTATTAAGGACACGTTCAGCTGAAGACCCATCTTTGCTATAAATTTAAAAACAAATAATTGTTTTTACCGTGTTATTCATGTAAAGTCCTGCCGTGTTCACTTCCCTCGCTTCCGTGAAAACAGCTCGAGTCTCCTCCTTCCTCCTTCCGGAGCGGGTGAGCTCGCCTCGGCACCCCTCTGAAACCAGCCCAAAAATCTCAGGAAATCTCGCGCGGCTCAGCACGGAATATCCGGTGGGAAAGGATGAAAGGGGGTCTCTGCGACGCACATATGACGTAACATCCGACCCGAGCCGACCGGTGGAAAAGGGGCATGTAAATATAGGGAAGTCAGTAAACTGACCAGTAAGTCCTATATCTCTACAATAATGGTGGCCCAGTAAGTGTTTAATTACCTTACCCCCTCATTATTATATTTACTACACACACAATGGACCAATCACAGCGCTTTAAGCAGCCATTTTGCCTCACGGTACCGTTAACGTTAGCTCGACCCAAAGTACTGGACACTTTATTCACAAAATAAACGTAGAATACACCACAGAAAATACTGCTAACGAGCCCAATCACATCCAGGCTAGCCCCCACGCCTTCCAGAGAAGGCAGTACGTCTAACTGTTTAAACAACGGACTTTACGTCTATCGGAACCGTGCGGTCCAAAACTGAGTGGGCTCAACCGAACCTCAGCCAACAACACGTTGTAACAGATTAGGTAAAATGGAGCAGCAAATGAGTGAAACAGACCTTCAACAGCAATCTGCAGAAGTAATAAAATGAAGCAGAGGTGACACGGCGGTCACAAAACGAAAAAATGCATGCAGCCTCACGACACGTAATGAAACGTCTCACAAAAACAAACATTCATTCATCCGTAGCTTCAACATACGTTGAAATGTGAAAGAAAAAATAATTCTAACGGGAAACGCACCAGACAATGCCACGATTAGCAATCTCTGAGACACTCACCAGCCAAAACTATTCTATAAGTCCACAACAGGATGCAGAACTATGCCAACAAATACCGTGAAAATAGCTACCCAAAACAACTTAATAATCGTCTTAGGGACACGGACGAGCCACCATTAAATGTAACAATATAGGGGTGGTAAGGTATTTAAACACTTACTGGGCCACCATTATTGTAATGATATAGGAGTTATTGGTCAGTTTACTGACTTACCTATATTTTCGATGCGCAGGTCTGAGCAGAGTTTATCTGCACAAACCTTTCACCAATTCGCGAGTTCACCCTTTTTCCGATATTAAATTGCTTTAACTGTGATTAGCCAGAAATGTAACTTCACAAGAGACTTCAATTTATGTTGGTCTACCAGAAAATAGACCTTTTATTGAAATTATCATGAAAGTACATTAAACATTTGTATCGATATTATCTCTGATTTAATAACTACGTTGACAAGAATTCAAATTAAAACAAACAGACAGTTAGGAACTTTTCTGTTGGCACATTACTTAACAGATTAATAGCTTATGAAAAATAAGAAATAGGAGGAAGAAGATAAGTGAAAGCTAAGTTAACTGAAGTTGATCATTTGAACCAACCAGGGTGGCAGCCTTCCCATACAGGTCTCAGCTGGGCTTCTCACACGTTCAGAACACATCAACGCCTCGTTACCTGTTGACGGTACGTCTTGGAGATAAGAGTTGAAGTTTGTGGACACTAACGGACTGTGTTGTCCAGTTCACGTCCAGATGGCTTCCGCGTGTGTGAGCTGATTCAGACGAGCAAGAAGACGCTTCTCCTGGCAGGAACGGAGCCAAGCGCACTGACTGATTTTCAAAATAAACTTCAGAAAACAAATTCTTTCAGAAATGAGTGAAGGAATCACAGTAAGGCTTTACTGTGATTTCAGCTGAAACGTGGGTCTAGTTGACACAATGACCGGGACGTTTCCAGCTTTTCCAAAGGAGGAAACCAGTTGTTAGAAACTTTTCTCCTCGACCACCCGTGAAAATGCAGGAAGTGTCCCTTTATATGGGAGGCGGGGTCTCCCCACCTCCTCAATAACTATTGGCTGGTTTAACGAAATAAGAGATGGATATTTCATCTGATAGGCAGAACTGTCTCTGACGAACAACAGGAAAACTGTTTACAGAATCGGCCAGATGGCCTGCTTGTGAGCACAGAGAATATTATGGCTAACTTTCACAGACAAAACAGAGAAGGAAGTTGCAAGTTAAAAGTTTACCATGGCTCATGTCCCAGATTCAGAACCTGCTTGTTCTTGCAGAAATAAAACCAGCAGAAGGTCAAAACTCATGAAAGTAACAGATCATCATTAAAATGACAAAATATACTGTGATCAATTCTGAATTAACACACATTAAAAAGAAAGTTCAATCTGATTAATTAGTGTCCATTAATTCAAAATAATTGTAACAAATATAAGTGTCCACTTGTGTCCTTGAGAGCTTCAAGAAAGTGTAACACAGAGTTTCAGAGAGATGCAGAGAGGTGTACTTGAAGGTCAAGACAGAGGGCCTGTATCACTACAGTCCCCCTTTTTGGAAGTCATCGCCTGTCCTTGGAGATGAGTTCCAACACGAAAGGATACCACCGAATGTCTCTGACCTCTATGTAATCCAGCAAGTGAAAAAAAAGTTCAAAATTATACTCCCATAATGTTTTTGGAAATTCCATACTGTTTGTAGGTAATCCCATTGCGGTAAGCTTTCAATCCTTTGGAAAACATAGTCTGTTAACCCATGGAAAACTGAGTCTGTGATCCTTTGGAAAACAAAGTCTTATAATCCACAACGGTAATTCCACAACGATGGGGGTTATTGATTTCATCAGCAAGAATGGATTTTAATCAGCATGTAGAGGGGATCCCTCGATTGAAGCAGAGGAGGCGGCCCTTGGATGAAGGTTGAAGACCAACGTTGGATCAGCAGGTCCCCACATCGAAGGTTGCAGGCTGGATGGCTTCCAGTCGGTGCCACCCTGGTTCAATGTGTCATGCAATTATGTGGTTTTAGGTGGGCTTATGATTGGGATTTTACATTAGGCCCTACCTATATGCACCTGGTATGTAAGCTATCATGGATTAGATCAGCTACAATTACCAATTAAGGGGTGGATCAATCCTGTAAAAATCAGATATAGGGATATATGGTGTAGTGGCAAGGGAACTGGACTTGGGATCCGGAGGACCCTGGTTCGAACCCCAGTCACGGCATAGTTTTGTGGTGTGTTTGAGCAGCACATCTAATCACTACTGCTCCCCGGCGCGCTTTCTATAGCTGCCCGCTACCACCTGGTGGTGATTGGGTTAAATGCAGAGTCAAATTTCGTCTTGTGTGGAAACATGCATAGATGACAAAAATATGACATTATTATATTATTATTATTATTATACCTATAGAAATGTGGAGGGCTTCTGTAACGAAGGCCTCTTCTTTCAAACTATTCCTCCATTCATTATTTAGTTTAGGTTAAACTAAAATAAAAAAATGAAATCTAGTTTGGTCTAAATGTCTGTTGTCTTTTAGACGAACGACGCAAGATTTGGTATTCCCTATAAATTTTGAAGTCTATGGCGAGACTCATCAAAATGAATAGATCTAGAATAGAAACGATCGAATCGGTCCTACCTAAATGATTGGGAGATCAGTGTAGATTATAGTACCTTAAGTAGTATTAATCTACAATGACTCTTCAAAGATTGAGATCTTTAACAAAATGAACAGCATGTTGGCATAGTTAAATCCATTTAAGTCTTCAACTAATCAACAATCAAAACCTCTTTTGGCTGGGAGTGTTCACAAACAAATACAACTTCAATAACAACAAAAGTAGCAATTAAGCAACTAAAAACAACGTTTCACTACGTCAAACTCACTCTGGTCGTCAGATTCCAACGTGTCACACACAAGAAAAACAGTTCTTAGCTTTATAACCGATGTCAATTAAATCCTGCAGATTTAAACGGTTGTTAAGGTTAGTTTTTTGTTGTGGGTTTTATGCTTAGCGTTTCTAAGTTCTAGTTGGAACGGTTTCTTTTCGCAACTAGTATAGTTTAAACTGTTTAGTTTATTTACTATCCTGTGCTTGGACGACCTTATTTTCCCATGAAGTCTGTGAGTTTGCGAGATCTCTGTCGTTTGTGGGGTTATTGAAATCCTTGTCCTTGACGTGGGCATGACCTAACATCACCCCCCTGTGGTCATGGGGGACCACGCGCACAGGTGTGGACGTCCGTCCATGGGCACGAGTTAGGATGCCATTGTTTAGTTTAGGCTGTTTGCGCAGCTTAGAGTAGACAGTACACAGGAACCTCTTGGGTTTCGGCCAACGTATCTCTGTACGTTTACCTCTTTCTGCGTAATTCAGGTGTGTCACAACTGTCGGCGCCGTCGCAGGCGTGCCTCTGTTGTTGTGATGTATGTCTCCCCACTTCATGACTGAAGAGGTGCTCTTTGAGTCTGTAAGAACTATGTCATCTCTGAGTAGTTCTAGATTCAAATGCTCTTGAACCAAGGTTTCATCAAAAGCTTGACTGATGGCTGAAATATCTGTCCCAGAGGACAGTACAGCGTCCTCGGTGTGGGACCCTCGGATCTCCACACCTTCCTCTACCGGTGGTAGGTAGTGCTCAGTGAGTGCTGAAGGTGTCAGCTCACAGAGGAGGTTCTCGTGTTGGGCCAGAGTCTGGTCCACCTGTTGAGTCTCCTCTGTCTCACCTGTATATGAAGGTTCACTTACCGGGTTTGTGGTCTCGGTTGGGGAATCCCATGTGACCTCAGCGGTACCTGTTTTTAGACAGTCAGTGTCCTGACCTTGGGGAGGCACCTCGATTGGCAGTGGACTGCTCACTGTGGCCCACATTGTCTGATTGCCATAATTTATAATCGCTTCAAAGCGATTTATAAAATCTTGGCCAACCAAAAATGGAGTCTGGAGTGAGTCACGTTCAGACACATACACCGGGTGGTATAGTGACATTTCGCCAATCTGCATGTGAACCATGGCTATTAGGGTTGTTCTCGTCTTTGCGAGGCCCTGTTGCTCACCATAAGTGTATTTCACAAAGGGTATTTGCCTGTCAACATCGTTAGCGGCGGTCCTTAGCTCCTCAAACAGTTCGGCTGACATGATAGACACGTCTGAGCCGCAAACCAGGAGTGCTTCTTGCGCGAGGACCCCTTCCAATGTGAGTGGCAGGTAAGCTCTCTTAGCTATCCCCCTTTTTATAAAGTTACACAGAAACCGTTTAGGTTTTTTCACACGTTTCTGTGTACGTGTGACTCTGTCTGTGTAATCTTCGTCGCTGTCAGCATCATGATGGCTGTCTGCCTCATGACCTTCAGGACGTGGATTTTCAGCAATCTGTTTGCTGTCAGCGTCTTTGTCAATGATGACGATGTTGTCAACTGTGTGCACTGAGTTGTTGCAAAAGGCAGTGCTGCGTATCGCTTCATCAGGATGAACAACGTTGTTTGTGTTATCATCAAGGACAACGTCACACGTTGTGTCAGCTTGGTCAACCACTGTAACATTCAAATCATCTGACAAACAACTTACAACCTCAGTCACTTCCGCGCGCGGAGGCGTCGTTTCCATAATCTGGAGCATGTGTGACTCTTTGCATGTCTCGAACTGTGCAGTTCGAGGGGCAGGGGCAGGAGAGCCGCTTCTCGTGGGTACATGTTGGGACCGACCATTTTTCAAAGGGTCACGGCTCCCAGACATCAACTTCTCCCGAAGTTCACCCACTGTGAGACCTAGGTCAAAACCTTCTTGGTTCGATCTGAACCATCTTGGTTCACCCAGAGAGCGAACACCTGCCTTTTGTGGTTCATTGCTCATCTCAGGGTTTTCAACCTGAGGTGAAAGAGGAGCAGAACTCCCTGTGAACCGATCAGAGTCAATGTTACAGTTGGAAACATACAGTTGTTTGTTATCATGAAAAACCTGTTTACTTTCGCACTCTGTAGGAGAGGGAACCTCTTCTATTTTCTGCGAGTGGGATGTGACCTTTTGACCTGGACAAACCTCTGATGGAATCCTAGGTTGTATCCTTGTCTCAAAAACCCACGCAGCGTAATCTTTTATCTTTTCCATGCTGTCCTTTTTGTAATCAAACGTTAAACGAACACATTTCTTTTGGAAAGGCATGAGATTCTTAATGAAAAGACCTTTAAACTCCTCATCCTCCTCTAGTCCAGGGACAGTTTTGCCACCGGAGTAGACAGACATCAGCCTGTCGCAGAACGACAGGGGACTTTCCCACTTATCCTGACAGACGTCCACCGCAGCTAAGTAATTAGCATACGCTGAAGCAGATGTCCATCTACGTGCGATAAAAGAGGAGGCCCTATCAGGTGATGCACCTGTTTGAACGTCCATCTTTGTACTGATTTTCTGTGAAAAATCAAGTAAAGTGGGTCTTATTTCACAGTGTGCAGTCTCACCATGTGATGCCTACGGCAGTCAACATGGAGTCCAAGATGTGAAATCAAATAAAAATCAGTGATTTTTATTAATTTGTCGACCTGTGACAAGGTCAAACAAAAATCGGCTGTCGTTGTGAGATTTTAGTGAAAATCAAAACAAAAGATGCCTCATGTGTGTTATTTTAAACTTGCAGTTTAAAATAAACAGGGACAGACAGCTTGTTTTGCACAGAATTTATGATAAAAGTGTCAAGTTTTATCAAAATGCAGACATGTCTGTATTAAATCTGTGTAGCTGTTCTGCCATCAACATTTGATTTTCTACGAAAATCAAATTAAAGGATGCTGTGAGTACAATATTTTAACTTGTTCCCCGTTTAAACCAGGAACATTCAACATGTACAAATTACAGGAAGACTGCGTCTTCTAAAGTAACCAGCAGATGGGGGTGCCGCGCTGGATAAGTTTATCACAGCGACTGCAATTTCTCTATCTGACCGCAATAGAGGCGCTGTTATCACCCGTGAGCGAAGCTGCAGCTTTTAGCCCACAGACATCTAACAACGGATGAAAAGCATCAATCAGACAGATCTAAAGCCTTTACGTGATATAGCTCTAGAACCCCAGTCTCACAAAAGACGAAACGATGTGAGAAACATTGGTTGGACTGTGAAGCTTTAAACTGTGTTTAAAGGAAAAAAGGTCGGTCCTCATGAAGCAGTTGTTGCTCCCGGTGTCACGTGACCCAGTCACATGGCGATCGGTAGCCAACTTACTTATACATCCACTAAACTCTCAAAAACACCGCGTCAAAACAGTCTTTTCAATGACAGTAATGGACAGACAAGCGTGAAAACTTGTCTGGGACGAACGCTGAATGAAAGCAGACGAGGAGTGAGCTCCTCACCCCCTCAAGCGTCACACTTACAGCATAATCGACCAATCACAGCGAAGACAGAACATGCAGCTCTAAAACCCAAGTGTTCATGGGAAATGTAGTCTTCTAAACCTTACGACACTCACGTGTGACGTGCCGTTCGAACGGTGCGTTCACGGACCTGCGGTCGGTCGAACGTTACCGAGGAACGGACTTTTCAACGTTCTAAAACAGTCATAAATATCGCAAAACACCGCGGTTAAGCCAGTCTTCGACGATATCACGTGCATAGAACGAACAACACAGATAAACTACCAGAAATGTGAGCAAAAATGAATCCGACAACCAGCAGTCTATCAGAACCAACTTCTTTGAACACAACACATGTAGTGATACACCTCATCTCTGATATTGTAGGCTTGACCTTCAAGTACACCTCTCTGCATCTCTTTGAAACTCTAAGTGTTACACTTTATTGAAGCTCTCAAGGAAACAAGTGACACTATTATTTTTACAATTATTTTGAATTAATGGACACTAATTAATCAGATTGAACTTTCTCTTTAATGTGTGTTAATTCAGAATTGATCTACAGTATATTTTGTCATTTTAATGATGATCTGTTACTTTCATGAGTTTTGACCTTCTGCTGGTTTTATTTCTGCAAGAACAAGCAGGTTCTGAATCTGGGACATGAGCCATGGTAAACTTTTAACTTGCAACTTCCTTCTCTGTTTTGTCTGTGAAAGTTAGCCATAATATTCTCTGTGCTCACAAGCAGGCCATCTGGCCGATTCTGTAAACAGTTTTCCTGTTGTCCGTCAGAGACAGTTCTGCCTATCAGATGAAATATCCATCTCTTATTTTGTTAAACCAGCCAATAGTTATTAAGGAGGTGGGTCAGACCCCGCCTCCCATATAGAGGTCCATTTCCTGCATCTTCCTTAGAGTCGGAGGGAAGAACATCCTAAGAACTTGTTTTCTTCTCTGGGAAAAGCTGGAGACGTTCCGGTCATTGTGTCAACTAGACCCACGTTTCAGCTGGAGTTACAGTAAAGCTTACTGTAACTCATTCACTCATCTTCTGGAAGAATTTGTTTTCTGAAGTTTTATTTTGAAAAATCAGTCAGCGCGCTTGACCTTTGTTCCCTGCCGAGGGAGGCGAGTTTCCTCGTATCGTGAATCAGCCACACACGCTGAAGTTTCAACTGGACGGCCGTTGGACAAACCCATCCACGTGTGTGTCCAGACACTTCTCCACTCTTATCTCCAAGAGACGAACCGTCAACAGGTAACGAGTCGTGGTGTGTTTGAGCGTGCGGGAGCCCAGCAGTCTGCTCGGGTGGGGAAAAAGTGCCACCCTGTCTGCTCAAAATAATCAACTTCGGTTAACTTAGCTTTCACTTAATTTCTTCCTCCTATTTCTTATTCTTCCTAAGCTATTAAGAAACTAAGTAATGTGCCAACAGAAAAGTTCCTAACTGTCTGTTTGTTTTAATTTGAATTCTTGTCAACGTAGTTAGTAAATCAGAGCTAATATCGATACAAATGTTTATTGTAATTTTGTGATTATTTCAATAAAAGGTCTATTTTCTGGTAGACCAACATAAGTTGAAGTCTCTCGTGAAATCACATTTTTCCTAATTACAGTAAAAGCAATTTAATACCGGAAAAAGGATGAACTCGCGAATTGGTGGCAAGTTTGTGCAGATAAAGTCTGCTCAGACCTGCGCATCTAAAAATATAGGGAAGTCAGTAAACTGACCAGTAAGTCCTATATCTCTACAATAATGGTGGCCTAGTAAGTGTTTAATTACCTTACCCCCTCATTATTATATTTACTACATTTTGGTGGCTCGTCCGCATTCCTAAGACGGTTATTAAGTTGTTTTGAGTAGCTTATTGTCACGGTGTTTGTTGGCTTAGTTGTGTATCCTGGTTTTGGACTTATGGAATAGTTTTGGCTGGTGGGTGTCAGAGATTGCTAATCGTGGCATTGTCTGGTGCGTTTCCCGTTAGAATTATCTTTTCTTTCACATTTCAACGTATGCTTGAAGCTGCGGATGAATGAATGTTTGTTTTTGTGAGACGTTTCATTACGTGTCGCGAGGCTGCATGCATTTTTTCATTGTTGTGACCGCCGTGTCACCACTGCTTCATTTTATTACTTCTGCGGTTTGCTGTTGAAGGTCTGTTTCACTCATTTGCTGCTCCGTTTTACCTAATCTGTTACAACGTGTTGTTAGCTGTGGTTCGGGTGAAACCCACTCGGCTTCGGACCGGACGTGTTTGGACCTCTGGTTCCGAGTGATGTAAAGTCTCGTTGTTGTACAGTTAGCGTGCTGCCTTCTCTGGAAGGCGTGGGAGTTAGCCTGGATGTGATTGGGCTCGTTAGCAGTATTTTCTGTGGTGTATTCTACGTTTATTTTGTGATAGTGTGTCTAGAACTTTGGGTCGAGCTAAAGCTAAAGCGGTACCGTGAGGCAAAATGGCTGCTTAAAGCGCTGTGATTGGTCCATTGTGTGTCGTGTTCAAAAAAGTTGGTTCTGTAGACTCTGGTTGTCAGATTCATTTTTGCACACATTTCTGACAGTTTATCTGTGTTGTTTGGGTTCTATGCGCGTGATATCGTCGAAGACTGGCTTAACCGCGGTGTTTTGCGATATTTATGACTGTTTTAGAACGTTGAAAAGTCCGTTCCACGCTCTTGTTCGACCGACCGCAGGTCCGTGAACACAACGCTCGAACGGCACGTCACACGTGAGTGACGTCAGGTTTAGAAGACTCAATTTCCCATGAACACTTGGGTTTTAGAACTACAGTTCTGTCTTCGCTGTGATTGGTCGATTACGCTGTAAGTGTGACGCTTGAAGGAGTGAGGAGCTCACTCCTCGTCAATTTTCACTTCAGCTGCTTGTCCCAGACAAGTTTCCAGGCTTGTTGCCCGTTACTATCTCTGAAAGGACTGTTTCATTGCGGTGTTTTTGAGATTTTGATGGGTGGATTGAGTCAGTTGCTCTGAGTCTGCCGATCGCCATGTGACCAGGTCACGTGACACCGGGAGCTGCAACTGCTTTATGGGTCCGACCACTTTCTTTTAAACGCAGTTTAAAGGATCACATTACCTGTCCTGAACGATGTTACTCACATCGAATCGTCTATTATAGACTGGGGTTGTAGAGTTTTGTCAAGTAAGGGCTCTGGATATTTCTGATTGATGCTTTTGGCCCGTTGTTAGATGTCTGTGGGCTACAGAAGCTGCAGCTTCGCTCACGGGTGATAACAGCGCCTCTATTGCGGTCAGATAGAGAAATTGCAGTCGCTGTGATAAACTTTTCCAGCGCTGTAACCCCATCTGCTGGGTGTTATGAAGGATACGGTTCATGTATTCCTGTATGCATTTCAACTTTCCTGTTTTTGAATAGTGTACATTTTGAAATGTTGAACACACAGCATCCTTCATTTGATTTTCACATATATTCAAATGTTGACGGCAGAACAGTTACACAGATTTAATACAGACATGTCTGCATTTTGATAAAACTTGACACTTTTATCATTAATTCTGTGCAAAACAAGCTGTTTGTCCCTGTTTATTTTAAACTGCAAGTTTAAAATAACACACATGAGGCATCTTTTGTTTTGATTTTCACAAACATCTCATAACGACAGCCGATTTTGTTTGACCTTGTCACAGGTCGACAGATTAATAAAAATCACTAATTTTTATTTGATTTCACATCTTGGACACCATGTTGACTGCCGCAGGCATCACATGGTGAGACTGCACACTGTGAGATAAGACCCACTTTCCTTGATTTTTCACAGAGAATCAGTACAAAGATGGATGTTCAAACAGGTACATCACCTGATGGGGCCTCCTCCTTTATTGCACGTAGATGGGCATCTGCTTTAGCGTATGCTAATTACTTAGCTGCGGGGAACGTCCATCAGGATACGTGGGAAAGTCCCTTGTCGTTCTGCGACAGGCTGTCTACTCCGGTGGCAAAACTGTCCCTGGACTGGAGGAAGATGAGGAGTTTAAAAGTCTTTTCATTAAGAATCTCATGCCTTTCCAGAAGAAATGTGTTTGCTTCCATGTTAATTGCAAAGAGAGTACCATGGCAGAAATTAAACAATGTGCTCTGGAATTTTTTGACATGCTCGAACGATGAAAAACACCCTCAGTGGTGTGCCCAGGTCAAAAGGTCACATCCCACTCGTAGGAAATAGAAGTGGTTCCCTCTCCTACAGAGTGCGAAAGTAAACAGGTTTTTCATGATAACAAACCACAGATTGTGTCCAGCTGGAACGGTGACTCTGATCGGTTCGCAGGGAGTTCTGTTGCCCCTGCCCCTCAGGTTGAAAACCCTGAGATGAGCAGAGAACCACACAAGGTAGGTGTTCGCTCTCTAGGTGAACCAAGATGGTTCAGATCGAACCAAAAGAGTTCTCACCTAGGTCTCACAGTGGGTGAACTTCGAGAGAAGTTGATGTCTGGGAGCCGTGACCCTTTGAGAAATGGTCTGTCCCGACATGTACCCCCGAGAAGCGGCCCTCCTGCCCCTGCCCCTCGAACTGCACAGTTCGAGACATGCAAAGAGTCACACATGCTCCAGATTATGGAAACGACGCCTCCGCGCGTGGACGTGACTGAGGTTGTGAGTTGTTTGTCAAATGATTTGAATGTTACAGTGGTTGACCAAGCTGACACAACGTATGACGTTGTCCTTGATGATAACACAAACAACGTTGTTCATCCTGATGAAGCGACGCGTAGCACTACCTTTTGCAACGACTCAGTGCACACAGTTGACAACATCGTCAACACTGACAAGGATGCTTACAGCAAACAAATTGCTGATGTTCAACGTCCCGAAGGTCATGAGGCAGACAGCCATCATGATGCTGACAGTGACGATGATTACACAGACAGAGTCACACGTACACAGAAACGTGTGAAAAAACCTAAACGGTTTCTGTGTAACTTTATAAAAAGGGGGATAGCTAAGAGAGCTTACCTGCCACTCACATTGGAAGGGGTCCTCGCGCAAGAAGCACTCCTGGTTTGCGGCTCAGACGTGTCTATCATGTCAGCCGAACTGTTTGAGGAGCTAAGGACCGCCGCTAACGATGTTGACAGGCAAATACCCTTTGTGAAATACACTTATGGTGAGCAACAGGGCCTCGCAAAGACGAGAACAACCCTAATAGCCATGGTTCACATGCAGATTGGCGAAATGTCACTATACCACCCGGTATATGTGTCTGAACTTGACTCACTCCAGACTCCATTTGTGGTTGGCCAAGATTTTATAAATCGCTTTGAAGCGATTATAAATTATGGCAATCAGACAATGTGGGCCACAGTGAGCAGTCCACTGCCAATCGTGGTGCCTCCCCAAGGTCAGGACACTGACTGTCTAACAACAGGTACCGCTGAGGTCACATGGGATTCCCCAACCGAGACCACAAGCCCGGTAAGTGAACCTCCAAATACAGGTGAGACAGAGGAGACTCAACAGTTGGACCAGACTCTGGCCCATCATGAGAACCTCCTCTGCGAGCTGACACCTTCAGCGCTCACTGAACACTGTCTACCACAGGTAGGAGAAGGTGTGGAGATCCAAGGGTCCCACACCGATGACGCTGTACTGTCCTGTGGGACAGGTAATTCGGCATACAGTCTAGATTTCAGTGAAGTCTTGGTTCAAGGACATCTGAGTCCAGAGAGTGACAGTCCACAACACGCTGACAGTCACTTGGACTTCATGGTTATAGATTTTGAGGTCCCCTCCTCAAACAAAAGGGGGGCAAACTCACACTTCCTACCACAGGTAGAGGACGGTGTAGAGATCCGAGGATCGCACACCGAGAACGCTGTACTGTCCTCTGGGACAGGTAATTCGGTCATCAGCCAAGCTTTCAATGAAACCTTGGTTCAAGGGCATTTGAATCTAGATCTACTCAGAAATGACATAGTTCTTACAGACTCAAAGAGCGCCTCTTCATTCATGAAGTGGGAAGACATACATCACAACGACAGAGGCACGCCTGCGACGGCGCCGACAGTTGTGACACACCTGAATTACGCAGAAAGAGGTAAACGTACAGAGATACGTTGGCCGAAACCTAAGAAGTTCCTGCGTACTGTCTACTCTAAGCTGCGCAAACAGCCTAAACTAAACAATGGCATCCTAACTCGTGCCCATGGACGGACGTCCACACCTGTGCGCGTGGTCCCCCATGACCACAGGGGGGTGATGTTAGGTCATGCCCATGTCAAGGACAAAGATTTCAATAACCCCACAAACGACAAAGATCTCGCAAACTCACAGACTTCATGGGAAAACAAGGTCGTCCAAGCACAGGATAGTAAATAAACTAAACAGTTTAAACTATTCTAGTTGCGAAAAGAAACCGTTCCAACTAGAACTTAGAAACGCTAAGCATAAAACCCACAACAAAAACTAACCTTAACAACCGTTTAAATCTGCAGGATTTAATTGACATCGGTTATAAAGCTAAGAACTGTTTTTCTTGTGTGTGACACGTTGGAATCTGACGACCAGAGTGAGTTTGTTGTAGTGAAACGTTGTTTTTAGTTGCTTAATTGCTACTTTTGTTGTTATTGAAGTTGTTATTGTTTTCTGAACACTCCCAGCCAAAAGAGGTTTTGATTGTTGATAAGTTGAAGACTTAAATGGATTTAACTATGCCAACATGCTGTTCATTTTGTTAAAGATCTCAATCTTTGAAGAGTCATTGTAGATTAATACTACTTAAGGTACTATAATCTACACTGATCTCCCAATCATTTAGGTAGGACCGATTCGATCGTTTCTATTCTAGATCTATTCATTTTGATGAGTCTCGCCATAGACTTCAAAATTTATAGGGAATACCAAATCTTGCGTCGTTCGTCTAAAAGACAACAGACATTTAGACCAAACTAGTTTTCATTTTTTTTATTTTAGTTTAACCTAAACTAAATAATGAATGGAGGAATAGTTTGAATGAAGAGGCCTTCGTTACAGAAGCCCTCCACATTTCTATAGGTATAGATCCCTATTTCTGATTTTTACAGCATTGATCCACCCCTTAATTGGTAATTGTAGCTGATCTAATCCATGATAGCTTACATACCAGGTGCATATAGGTAGGGCTTAATGTAGAATCCCTATCATAAGCCCACCTAAAACCACATAATTGCATGACACATTGAACCAGGGTGGCACCGACTGGAAGCCATCCAGCCTGCAACCTTCGATGTGGGGACCTGCTGATCCAACGTTGGTCTTCAACCTTCATCCAAGGGCCGCCTCCTCTGCTTCAATCGAGGGATCCCCTCTACATGCTGATTAAAACCATTCTTGCTGATGAAATCACTAACCCCCATCGTTGTGGATTTACCGTTGTGGATTATAAGACTTTGTTTCCAAGGGATCACAGACTCAGTTTTCCATGGGTTAACAGACTATGTTTTCCAAAGGATTGAAAGCTTACCGCAAAGGGATTACCTACGAACAGTATGGAATTTCCAAAACATTATGGGAGTATAATTTTGAACTTTTTTTTGATTTTTTTTTTTCCACTTGCTGGATTGCATAGAGGTCAGAGACATTCGGTGGTATCCTTTCGTGTCTATTTCATCCCTCCTGATCGCCAGAGGGCGGTGCTGAAAGCACTGAATGACTAGTATCAACAATGTCACAAGGAATCCTGAACACATACCTCACTGAGGAAGCCCAGAGGACCCTTGCAGAAGAACCTGGCCCAGGGGATGATGGGTGACCACGTTAACCCTGTAGAATCTGGTGAACGTGCTTGGGGAAGCCCATGATACAACAGTACATATTGCTTCCAATGAGACCCCTCGCAGGGAAGCCCAGGAAGTGGAGACGCTCCTGGTAGAGTGTGCCGTCACACCGACTGACAGGGGGTGGTGTCCCGCTGCGTAGGCATGGCAGATGACGTCCACAATCTAGTGGGAGAGGCGCTGCTTGGAAAGAGGGTAGCCTAGTCTGGGGCCCTCGTAACACACAAACAGCTGGTCTGAGTGCCATATAGCAGCAGTAGCTGCAACGTACTTCTCCAGTGCCCTCATTGGGCACAGCAATCCAGACCCCTCTCCAGGCGTAGGTTGAAAACGTGCCAGCCTTAACGGTTGGTTACGGTGAGAGTGGGATAAGACCTTTGGTACAAAGGCAATGTTTGGCCACAAGGTAACACCAGAGCCCTCAGGGCCCCACCTGAGACATGAGGGGCTGACTGAAAAGGTATGCAACTCATCAACCCTCTTTGCTGAGGCAATAGCAAGCAGAAAGGCTATCTTGCATGAAAGCCACTTCAGGTCTACTTGCGTCAAGGGCTTGAACAGAGGGTGGCACAGAGCTTCGAGAACCAAGTGCAGGTCCCAATTTGGCGCCCGAGTAACTTCCGACGGGTGCAACCTACGGGCACCATGTAGAAAGAGAGAGACAAGCTTATGACTGCCCACCGTACGGTCATTGATGCTGGCGTGATTAGCTGATATCGTTGCTACATAGACCTTAAGCGTTGAAAGAGAGCGACCCTTACCAAGGAGAGACTGGAGAAACTCCAGAATGGTGGGTACTGCACAGGAAACTGGATCCTCATTGTGATCAGAACACCATTGTGAAAACAGACACTACCTATTTTCGTATTGCTGATGTAAGATATATGAGTCAGTATTAAACTGACACACTTTACCTCAATTAATTACCTATTCAGATTGAATAGTATTTCACTGATTATTTTCTTTTTCAGGTTTACCCAATATTTCTGTGATAATTTATGATGGATGGTGAAACATAAACCCATAAAGTGACAATGGAAACGTTGATTTAGTCGGTATGCCAAAGACACCACCTTTTATTTAAAATAAATCAACTAAAATTAACGCCAATGTACACTTGATTGATTTATTTCAATTTCTTACTAATTAAACACATCAGCACATTTAATTGTAACAATAGACATAAGTAATGATGACAATAATACTTTTTATATGTAGGCTCTTACTTAAGAAGTAGTTACCAGCTTAGAATGAGATAAAAGGAAGAGGTTTAAGAGGAATAGATCATAGAATGGAGAGATGGAAGTTTATGAGGAAGTTATCTATTTTGAGTTTAAACCCGAAACTGACACTTCTCCACACGAAAACCAGCTCAACTCCATCGCACATTCCAGTAAACATCAGTAACTCTGTACCTGTTAGACGTTCTGTCTCGGTTGGTAGAGTTGCAGAAGCAGTCTGAGTTTCACAGGTCATAGGCCTGTGAAGTCAGGTTGTACCTCGGCGTGTTTATGGATTCAACGTGTCGTGACGCTTGCTTTCTCCATCAGAGACAGTGGCACGTCCTGGTTAGTTTCAAAATAAAGTGTTCCTCAAGAAAGTTCATTAAGAACTAGGGAGCTTTTGCTCTGTGAACTTAATGGAGGCATCAATAAGTCCTAGCTGATAAGCCAGTCTTTGACTCGTGACTGAACCTCATTCATACTCTGCCTCATTTACGGAAGCAAACGCTTTTTCTAAAGTGTTGAAATCAGAAAAACATTCTTCTCATTGGTTGTGGGCCAGGAGAAGAGAGACAGATTCACGTCAAAGAGTTCACTTTAACGTTATCAGGAATCAAGGTGAAAGTCAGAAACAGAAGGAAATTGTTTAAAGGAGAACAAGGAGCTCTGGAAACATTCTCATGAAAACAACGGATTAACTGTATTCTCCATTTCTAAACAAAACTGCCTGGTCACTCCAACACGGGCCTTCACCTTTCACATAGTTCTTTAGCATCATCGTTGATGCAGAATAAACCAGCATATTAATGATCATTCACATATTAAGAATATACTGCTCATATGAGATGAACACAGGTGATACTTCAGATTACATTTGTATTAGAACACAATTAAAAGTGTAGAAATAGTCTCTTTGTGAGTGAATCTGTCCTTTGATTCAAACTAATGGAATAAATTGTTTTATGTCTGTTTACTGAAAGGGTCAGTAAAAAGCATCACTGAAGAGGAGTTCAAAACAACTCAGTTGACCATGGGTAGGTCCACTACACCGATGAGTAGAAGGTGCCCTGGCACCCAAGATGGTGCGTTTGACAGGGCTTGAAACTCCAGTCAGCTGCTGTCCTGGCCCTGTAGCGGCCACACCCACAGCTGAAGACGTTGAGGATTGGGGTGCCATAGCAACACCCCCAGCTGAGACAGCAAGTTCCTCCTGGTCAGAAGATGCCACGGAACGTCCTGACATAAACTCCGCAGTAGCAGAAACCATGGTCACGCTGGCCAATATCGGGCCACCAATAGCAGTCTGTGGCCCTCTGCTAGGACTCTGTGAAAGGTTGGCCAAATCAGAGAAAGGGGTGGAAAGGCATAAAGAAGGACCCTTGGCCAAGGGTGAGCCAGCACATCCCGGCCCAGTGCACCAGACGCCCCCATATGGGAGTACCATAGGGGACACTGGGTTGACTCCTCTGTTGCAAACAGGTCCACCTCCGCTTGACCAAAACGGTCCCAGATCATCCGCACTATGTCGCTGTGGAGGGACCACTCTCCCGAAACAGACCTTTGGCAGGAGAGAAAATCTGCAACCTGATTGTGTCACCCTGGTAGGTATGTTGCCCGTAGGGTGGACAGACGAGTGGAGGCCCATTCCAAGAGTACCTTGGACACACTGAGAAGCTGTGCTGACCTGGTGCCCCCTTGGTGGTTGATGTGATAGACAACAGAGATAGTCTGACTGAATGAGGACATGCCTCCCTTCCAGGTGGGGTAGTAAGTTCATGAGCGCCAAATGTACTGCACGCAGCTCCAGCACATTTATATGCCTGGAGCGGTCCCTTCATCCCCAGTGGTCCTGAACCGCTCTGTGTTACCACACATCATCTCATCCTGTGGAGCTGGTATCTGTTGTGACCACTTCCCTGCGGTACACGACCAAGCCCATGGGGACACCCCTAGATAAATAAGCTTTGTCCCTTCATGGAGTCAAGGCACGAAGACATGGCCATGTCACCGCAAGTTTGCAATGCCTATGCAGCCTGGCATCTAGGCGAAAGCTGTTGAGCCACCTCTGCAAGGGGCGAAGAGACAGCAGGCCTAAGGGTACCACCCGAGTGACTGAGGTCAGTTTACCTAGTAGTCGTAAGAAGGCAACGTGGGGGAGCTGCCTACCCAACTGGAACCGACTGACCAACTGGAGTATGTCGCTCACCCTTTGAACGGATGGGCGAGCAGTCATGGAGGGTGAGTCCAGAATCACTTCAAGAAAGGTGACAGTCTGCGAAGGTAGCAGGTAGCTTTTCTCTATATTGACCTTGAGGCCCAACTAGGACACGTGAGCAAGAAGGCGATTCGTGTCGCGAATGGCACAGGCCCGAGACGGGGCGCAGATAAGCCAATCGTCTAGGTATGACAGAAACTTCATGCCGTAGGCCTGAAGGGGAGAGAGGGTTGCCCTCACACACCGAGTGAACATCATCGGGGAAAGAGAGAGCCCGAATGGAAGTACCCGGAACTGCCAGTGGCGACCCCGATATGCAAACCTAAGAAAGCGGCGATGTTCCGCCGCAATAGGCACATGAAAATAAGCATCCGTCATGTCTATAGACGTGAACCATTTCCCCTCTGTGACCGCTTGAAGGACCTCTACTGTCGTGAGCATGTGGAAGGGCATTACCTTTAAATATTGGTTGAGTCCCTTCAGATCCAAAATGGGATGAAAGCCGCCCGTCTTCTTTTGCACAAGGAAGTAAGTTGAATAAAAGCCTCTGGGTTGTCGCAGAGGGTTCACCGCCTCGATTGCACCCTTGGCCAGGAGGATGGCAAGCTCCTGGTCTAGTGCTCGGGCTTTCACAAGGTCGGTGATTACAGTCATCTTGACCCGGTGTGAGATGTAAGGCCGCAGTCGGAACTGTCGCCGTTAACCATGGGTCAGAGTGGCAACCATCCATGCGTCCCCAGTGTGAACATTTTGATATATGAATTGTTGAAATAGCACAAAAACTGTAGGAGGAGTAGCGTGCCAAAAAACGTACGGAATCAGGATAGTAACAGATGTAATTGTAACACTAGATTGCATTTCCTGAGAAAATGCATGTGTGAATGCCAAAATGGCCGCTTCATCCAACTTGCATGTTCAATCAAAATGACCGCTTTACCTAATGTGCTTATTAAATCAAAATGGCTACCTTGTCTACTTAAATTGTTGAGCCAAAATGGTAACAATACATGCATTGACTTAATTCGCAAGGCAATTAACTGCCTTGTATACTGAACCAAAATGGCCACTTCACCTAATTTGCATGTTCAATCAAAATGGCCGCTTCACCTAATGCATGATAAAGAATGTCCATAGCTACAACCTCACCAAATTTCGGCTCTCTATGAATAAAGATGGCTGATTTAAAGCCATTTGAAAGTAGCGTTGGTGGCCATCTTGGATTTTACAGTATTTTTAATGTTTTGCTTTGTCGGCCATCTTGGAATTTTGATTTGGATTCCGTACATGATAGAGGATTCTCTCAGCTACAACCTCACCAAATTTCAGCTCTCTATCTATAA
>JBBPBX010045671.1:9392-19980 GCA_038048925.1 Garcialebias charrua | reverse complement strand
TGTCGCACAGCTACGGCGGACACCTCTCGCCCTACACGGAGCAGCTGCAGCCGCTGTCCCTCACCACCAAACCCCACCGGACCACCCAGGTCCTGAACCGCAACACCATCACTCCAGGTCCCTCCACGCCCTCCTCCTCCTCCTCAGACACACCTGCCTCCTCTCCCCTCACAGTATCCTCCATCAGATCGCCTCATCCTCCTTTGCTGCTGTCTCAGCCGTTCCTTGTCCCGCCTTCGACCTCCTCCGACCAATAAGCTGCGAGCTCTCACAGTGCCTTAACTCATCCGCAGTCTCTGTCACTTTGAACAGCCAATCAGCTGTGAGGATCTGCTCCTGCTGAGAAAAACAAGTTTAATAAAACAACATTAAATGTACCTCCTATTGCTGTAAATGAGCATTCTTTGTATATTTTTATAGATCTTTCATGTTTTATACTAGTCTGAAAAGGATATAATTGGTCAATATTTGACTGCATCTTTATTTTCTTAAAACTTTTTTTTTTTAAACTAACTTTTTCTGTTTTTTTTAGGAGGGGTTTAATTTTTATAACTGAAAGTGAGGTGTGGGGTACAGGTTTTGGTCAAATTCTTTTTTCACTTTGTAGTTATGAGTGTAAGTCCGTGTTCTGATTTTTTGTTAACAAATATTCACTGAGTTCTGATGTACGGCCTGCTGGAAGTTGAGTCAGCATTAAAGATGAATATGTCTCGTTGTTATTGGTATTTTCCTTCCATACATTAATCATACAGGTGCTGCATGTTCACTGCTGTAGGTGGAAGATTAAGAACTGAGGTGAAAGAACATTAAAATACTTTAAATTGAACTGATTAGCTACAGCCCAATACTGTACATTTTAGAATAAAATTAGCAAAAATAAACTGATAATGATAAAAACGAGTATTTTAATAATACTGAACTACAGCAAAAAGGTAGTCCCGCTCCTTTTTTTTTCATTTTCATCAAGGTGCTGATATTGCACTGGGATGTGACCACAGTAGTCCCTCGTTATTTGTGGTATTGAGTGCTGTACATGTTCATACTTTTCAGTTGGCCAACGTTTCTAAAAAAAATCCTTTTTTGTTTTAAATTGGTCTTAAGTAAAAAAAAAAAAAAAAAAATTTTTTTTTTTGAGATAATGAATTTGGGGTTATTGTCGGTTATAATCAAGATTAAAATAAATAAACATTTGAAATATATCAGTCTGTGTGTAATGAATGAATATAATTTACAAGTTTTGTTTTTGAATGGAATTGCTGAAATAAATAAACTTTTCCATGATGTTCTTCTAACCTTATGACCAGCACCTGTATGTATATATACCGGTATGTGTATACTGTATATATAAACGAGGGACAGCTGTAGGGAGCGTCCAGAATGTCTTCTGACAGTCAAATAGGATTGTAATTTTCTCCAGTTGCAGATGTATGCAGTCCTGTCACTTACGCTCTGCTCTCAAAGTAGTTGCAGACGTGTCAAACTCATGTTTTATTGCAGGTGTCTTGACACAAACTTCTGCATTGGACAAAAAACATGCTAATTAATCATAAAGGTGGGGATGGCTTGGCACGTCTGGCTACTGAACAATAATGTTTAAATCATATTTTGTACCATCAGTCTTCAACTGAGCCGTTTCTCAATTGTTGATTGAAAACATCACATTATGATGCTGCCGCCACCATGCTTCACTATGAGGATGATTTCAGAATTACAAAACACTAGATCTGAACCAGGTCTTGATGGCCAAGAAGTTCTGTTTTTGTCTCTGCAAATGCTGTGTGAAGATTCTCAGTCGTCCAGGACATGATAAATCAAAAAAGGCGTTCAATACAAGATCAACTGGACTTTATTTGTAACAGAAGACGTTTCGCTTCTCATCCGAGAAGCTTTATCAATTCAATGAACCAGACTGTGTGCACGTGGATTTATAACGAGTCACGCACCAACATATGTTGATGTCTGACCAACATATGTTGATGTCTCTGCAAATGGGTTTTTGTGAAGGTAAAAGTTCAAGCTGAAGCTCTATAAAACCTGGAAAGCAAAAAGAAGGCATAATCATTTATAGAAACCTCATCACTACAAACAATTCAACTTGTGCAAAACAGCTGATGTTTGAACTGAATTTTCTTATTTAGCTGATGGTGGTAAAGTGATTGTAACCAGTGAGGCCTGTCTACGTTCTGACCTCAAGATGGCGATAAAGTTTCCCCACACATCCAGAAACAATGTTTTACAACCATTGATTTGTACATTTGTTTTGTAAAAACAAATATACAAAAAGTCATAATATTTATATTTGTTCTTCATTTAAGAATGTTAGGAGATTACTGTAATCAGTAAGATAGATTTTCAACTCATTTGTAGAAAAACAACCTTGAGTGGAACAGAAACAAATCGGTGTCAAATATGGCGGACGATGACTCATCTACGGAAGAGTATTGCTGTCTACAATATAATTATCATGTTTGTACAATATAATTTAGAATTTTTTTATTTTATAGTTGACAACAATACTCTTCCATACTCACGACAAATGTGTGATTCAGTTGATTGATTCTGACTTGATTGCACAACACCTGTAACTGAGAAAGGAAGTCCTTATATGGTCACAAGTGAGAAGACGAAGTTGCTACTGTAACTACGGTTCTATGAATCCCGGATGACCGCCAGAGGCTGTGTTTCAAGCGCTGAATGATCATTCTTGCGCATGCGCAGGTCGAGCACAGATGACAACAAAGTCACCCCGTGACCTGCCGGGGACCCACGTGACTACATAGGCACGTAGCACCTGGCGTTCAACCCCTCAAACTTCTCGCGAAAGCAAGGATTCCGAGGGACCAAGCACTCTGGCGGTCATCCGGGATTCATAGAACCGTAGTTACAGTAGTAACTTTCGTTCTATTTCATCCCTACTGACCGCCAGAGGCGGTGCTTCAAGCACTGGATGACGTATGCCAACACGGTCACGAGGAATCGGCAACGTTCAAGGAACAACCACCACGCCACTCACCTTAATGTGATCGAGAGGTATGCTGCTCCAGAACTCCTTGAAAGGGATGGGGCGCAGCCACATTCACCCTGTAAAACCGAGTAACGGTACTCTGTGATGTCCAGGAGGCCACACGGCATATTATGTCCAACCAATGCCCTGTCATGGCAGCAAACGATGTCAACATGCCCCTCGTGGAGTGGCAGTTCACTTCCGCCGGCATTGGCCGGTCCTGCAAGGCATAAGCTTTGGAGATCAAATCCACAACCCAGTGTGCCAGTCGCTGCTAAGTAAGTGCCTGACCTTTCCGTGAGCCAGCATAGCAAACAAAAAGGCTATTCGTCATCCGGAAGGGTACGGTAGCATCGATATATGCCTCAAGGGCACGAACAGGGCACAGTTGTTCAGAGGAACCTCCGGTGTCAAACTGGGCAAGATGGAGCGGTTGGGTACTACCTGCTGGCAGGGACACTTTAGGCATAAATACCACATCAGGCCACAGCGTGACACCTGAGCCATCAGGGTTCCACCGGCAGCAGGGCTCGGTTATTGAGAGAGCCTACAATTCCCCCACACGTTTTGCGGAAACCATCGCCAAAAGGAACGTCTTCAGTGAGAGCCATTTGAGGTCCGCAGATGCCAGGGGTTCAAATGGGAGGGACCGAAGAGCCTCAAGCACCAGAGAAAGGTCCCATGTTGGTGTCACATGGTGGTTGGGTGGGTGCAAGTGCCGAGCACCTCTCAAAATCAGTGCAACGTCCTTGTCTCGGCCCACCAAACAACCATTCAGGCCGATATGCCAACGGGAAATGGTAGCCATCTTCAAGGTAGATTGGGACCGTCCTCGATCCAGTAATGCTTACAGGAAGGTCAGTATGTCAGAGACTGAACACAGCACCGGATTCTGCCATTTATCGCGGCACCAGGTCACAAAAGCCACCCACTTATTAGCAGAGATGGCCCGCGTGGATGGCGCCCACGCATTAGCTATTGTATGTCCTACTGACCTGATGTATCCTGAAAAAGTGGGCCCCGGCTCTGCAGGGGCCAGAGCTGGAGCCAGTCCGGTTCGGTGTGCAAAATCCGACCGTCCATCTGGGAAAGAAGATCCCTCCTGGAGGGGAGACACATCGCCGAGCCAGAGCTGAACTTGCGTAGTAGAAGGAACCAAGTCCTTGCTGGCCAGAAGGGGGCCACCAGCAGAACCTTGTACCCCCCCCTGACAAACCTGCAGGAGGGTCTGAAAAAGTAGTCTGAATGGTGGAAAAACATAAAGGAGGGTCCGGGGCCAGTCATGTGCCAGCGCATCGTGGCCCAGAGGGCTGCTGTCGTCCAAGGAGAACCAAAGGGGACAGTGAAATGTGTCCCTTGAGGCAAAGAGGTCCATATCCGCTCTGCCATAGACCGTCCAGATCCTTTCCACTACCTCTTGGTAAAGCTTCCACTCTCCTGGGAGCGGTTTCTGATGGGATAGAAAATCTGTTGGCTTGTTCTGTTGCCCTTAGATGTAGACTGCTCTGAGGCTGGCCAAGGATGGAGCAGCCCAGGTCAGAAGTCGTTGAGTTAAGCACAATAGTTTCTTTGACCTGGTTCGCCCCTGGTGGTTGATGTGAAAAACCACAGTGGTGTTGTCTGACCTAACCAGTACATGCTTCCCCTGCAAGCCTGGAAGAAAGCACAGAAGGACCAGAAGCACAATCTAAAATTATAGGACATTGATGTGTTCCCTGCTCTGCCGCTAGGACCATGTCCCCTGTGCCATGTGACCCCGCCAGGTGGCACCCCAGCCCGTGGAGGATGCATTCATAAACACAACTTCCCGGTGGCACAGGAGGGAACCGAGCGGGACCCTCGCTGTCATAAACAACCTTATCCTCCATTGGGACAGAGACTGGAGTCACTGAGGGCCCACCCAAAGTCTTCTGAGACAATGAGTGTTCCGTGAGGAGTCTAGATTCAAGTCGTTCAGCCACATCTGAAGGGGCCGCAACGACAGCAGCCCCAAGTGCACCACGGCAAATGCAGCTGTAAGCATTCCTAGAAGTTGAAGATACCGTACCAGAGGCGGTGCCATGTTGCGCTTGAATTCTGGGAGCATGTTCAATATAACGTTGACCCGCTGGAGTGACGGGCAAGCAGTCATTGAGATGAAACTCATGGCAATGAAGATGGTCTCTTGTGAGGGAGTCAGATAGCTTTTCTCCATGTTCACCTGCAAACCCAAGCGTCCCACATGCTGGAACACTAATCGGGTATCTCGAACCGCCTGATCCAGTGTCGTAGCTAGTGCATTAACAGAGTACCCGAGTTTTCGACAGCTCGAGTGCTTTGACTTCTATCGAGGCTTTTTTGTCCAACTCGGGTACCCGTAGTGACGTCACATTTCACATTTCACAGCGCGCGGGGCAGCTTTTAGCTTTTAGTAGACGCTACAAAATGGATTCCTGTGTGCGCACGGATGTTAATGGAGCAGGCCGTCTTGTCAAAAAGGTAAAACAGTTTATAATTTTATAAAATGCGCTACTTCGTGTTGACTTTCTTTGTAGTAGATTGTGACAGCAGAGGGCAGTGTTGCAATGCAGGTCCCATATTATAACACGGCCGAAACGGCTTCCTTTCTCTCGTTTCACAAACAAAAAAAAACAAATATTCATCTCTCTAGAGCTACCAAAAATCTATAAACACAATCTCTAAAAGTAAACCTAAATTGCACAGCTGCAGGCGGTGGTACGGTGTGGCTGTGGCCCCATTTGTTTTTAAGTTTCGGTTTTCATCGCTTATACTTTCACTTTTAATATTATTAATATAACTAATAGTTTTGTTTTTCCTGTGACTTATGTGCAGTATGATAAATGATAGGAGCATAATAAATGCTCCCAATGCTTTGTTGGTCTTTTTTTTCTTTTTGTAAAGACGTTTTTAGGCATTTATATTTATTTATTTATTTTGCATCGTAAGACACTGTGACGTCATCGGCTACTCGAGCGTCGTTCGAGTTTTTTTATGTTAATGTCGAGGTTAAAAATTATGTACTCGTTCAACCCCTAGTCGTATCACGAATGAGCCAGTCAACCAGATACGGGAGGATCTTTAGGCCTCACGCCTGTAGAGAGGAGAGGGCCGCTGTGACGTATCGGGTGAACACCCGGGGAGACAGTGAAAGACCAAACGGGAGGACCCTGAATTGAAAGTGCCTCCCTTGAAAGGCAAAACGAAGAAACCGCCAATGGGGTGGCGTGATTGGAACATGAAATAAGTATCCCTGAGATCTATGGAAGTGAACCAATCGCCCGGGGAAATCGCTCGCAACACGTCCTTGGTGGTCAGCATGCGGAAAGGCATGACCTTCAAGTATACATTCAGGCCCCTGAGGTCCAAAACTGGACGTAGACCCCCGGACTTCTTCAGAACTAGAAAATACATGGAATAAAAGCCCCTTGGATCCAGCAGGGGTCCAGAGGCACTATACTTGGCCAGCAAGGTACAGATTTCTCAGTTCAGTGACTGCGCCTTCACCGGGTCGCGGACCACAGTCATCCTGACTCGGCCAGGGGCGGGTGGTCGGCGGCGGAATTGAAGATGATACCCTTGGGTCAAGGTGGACAACACCCATAAATCTGGGGTGTGGGTAGCCCAGTACAGGTAGTTCCCGACTTACGAGCGAGTTCCGTTACAACGAGGTGCTCGTAACACGGAAATCTCGTAATTTGGAACGGCCGCCACGTGTCTCGTAAGTCTGGAATTTCGCTCGTAAGTTGGAACGGTTTTGCTAGCGCGACTACAAACACTCGTTTTTCATCGAAAAGCTGCTTATGAGTGCATAAAAATGATCGGAAACGTGTGTCCACATGTTTAGCTAACGAACTGTGGTGAAAAAACACAGAAAAACTCAGTATTTTTTGCGTTTTTTCCAAAAATTCGCCAGCTCGTAAGTCCGGAACCTTGTAAGTTAGAGCGCTCGTAAGTCGGGGACTACCTGTAGTTGAGCTGTCCAGGGGTAAAGTAACCGACCACCGGCCCTAAGGCATCATCTGCGGGCCCCCGACCCCTTGAGGGCCTGGGAGGACGCCGGCTAGACTGTGCTACCCGAAAGGGGTGAGATGGCTTGGTCCCAGCTGGGTCACGAGCCTTACCTCTCTGACCTAGAGCAGGTCTCTGGGCCGATCTCCAACCCTGCGTTGGGTCCTGAGGCTCAATAGAAGAAGGAGATGGGCGCGAGGACCTCCGTGAGGGACCTGCAACCATCCAAGTGCCAACTGGTTGGCGATCACGTCTGTGAAGCCCTGCCAACTGCTGCCTTGTTCGATATGCCTGAGCTGTACAGTCCAAGGCGTCCAGTGCTGCAGAGTCAAAAAGTTTCCCTGGAACTACAAGGCTCAGTAAGTGGTGACTGTGCCAGCCAGACCTGATTGTGAGCACGCACCATTGTGGAGAGTGTACGTCCGATCTCCCTTGTCATGAAAGCAAAGGCCTGCAGAGATGCATCAACTAGGTCTTGCGTGAGGTGGTCCAGTGGAACAGATTCCAAAGAGGAAGACAGGGCTAGCATAAGATGAGAGAGAGAGTTCCCAATCCGGCCCATGCAAGCCCCAGAATCATAGGCCTTGCAGAGAAGGTCATCAGTAATACGGCACTGAGGCCTTGGACAACGGGCATTGGGCTACAAGGCCTCATCAGGTGGGATAATAAGAGAGGCAATGCTTGGTTCCACCGGAGGCATCTGCCCCAAGCCAACCCTAGATGCCTCTTGCATGGTCGCTAGGACCCTGCCATCCCTTGTCAGATGCGAAAACGCCTTGGTGTCTGACCAGCAAGCATGTAGTTCCCGTATATACCTCTCCAAGGAAGGAACCACAAAGGCAGCCTCCAATCTACTGCGCCTAAATAATGTGCTGGAAGCTGCAGGCTGGGCCTGAAGGACACCAATCTGTAAACGGGCAAGAGCCGTTCGAATGGCGGCTGTCACAGACTCCTCTGTGTCTTCCTGGGAGGCAATGGATCCAGACCCAGAGGCCCCGGAGCCCAGCACCGGAAGGTCCTCACAGAAATGGGTGCCAGAGGCCGCCACAGAAATAACATCGTCACCAGTGACTGATGCTTCATCTCGCTCGGGAGGGAGTACCCTGTCGTGATCACTATCAGCCTGAAAGGACTGGAGGAGGGCCTTCATGTGGGCCAGCTCGGTAGTGAGGTGATCCACTCTCATGGACAACCTCTCTGCATCGGGCCGTCTGGCTCGATTCGCCGGCAGCGAAGGCGTAGCCATAGCAGGCCGTTTGTACATCGCCTGTCCCGGAGGCTATGGGCTATGCGGCACAGCGCCCACCCAGTCGGTAGGTTGCTCCAGCGCAGCTAACCAATCCAGTCTGACCGACCGGGGCATGACGCAACAGTTGGGGCAAGCATTATCTGACAGCGCCTCCTGGAGATGTCTCGCACCGAGACAAGAGGGACACAAGTCATGCCAGTCCTCGGGCGGAAGCGGCGCCAGACAGGTCGAGCAGCACAAATTATCCAGCATCATACCACTGAAAGGCGTGATCAGCCCGTCACCAACAAGAAGTCAACACGAGCAGAAAACGCCACTGGCGACTCCGTTTGTAGAAAGAAAGAAAAAACCCGTAGAGGCTACGAACTCGGGGTGAGCGGAAACGTCACTGGTGTGTTAGATAACAAACTATAGAACAACTCAGCGCGAGCAGAAACGCCACTGGTGAGTTGAAATAAACAAACAATAGAAAACTCAGCGCGAGCAGAGACGCCACTGGTGAGTTTAGATAAACTATAGAACAATTCAGCGCGAGCAGAGACGCCACTGGTGATTTGAAAAAAAACAAATAATAGAAAAACACAACATGAGCGAAAACGCTACAGGTGAGTCAGATAAAACAACCAGGATGGAAGATTAACTCAGCGCGAGCAGAAAACGCCACTGGTGAGTTGAAATAAACGGACAATAGAAAAAACTCAGCATGAGCGAAAACGCTACAGTTGAGTCAGATAAAACGACTAGAACGGAAGATTAACTCAGCACAAGCAGAAAACGCCACTGGTGAGTTGAAATAAACATACAACTGAAAAAACAGCGCGAGCGCAAACGCTACAGGTGAGTCAGATAAAATGACTAGAACGGAAGATTAACCTAGCGCGAGCAGAAAACTCCACTGGTGAGTTGAAATAAACAAACAATAGAAACAAACTCAGTGCGAGCCAAAACGCTACAGGTGAGTCAGATCAAACGACTAGAACGGAAGATCAACTCAGCGCAGGCAGAAATGCCAGCGGCGAGTCAAAAGAGCAGAACTTACCAGTTGTCGCAGAGGCGACCGTAGATCTGGTAAAGGTGAAAACAGCTTGTGTAGCCCTTTGAGGGTGAGACTCATGGTGTAGTCACACCGAACAGCTTTTCAGCAGCAGGAGCGTCCAGTTTACATGTAAAGTCAATGGTGGACGCGCTTCCAGCCACGTCTTGGCGTCGGGCGTCACGTCGCGTGCGTGTTGAGCGTGCTGGGAAGCGTTTTTCCGTGCACGTGAACCGGCTTCAGCCTCCAAACCGCGCATTCAACATGCTGAAGATTTCGCGGTTCAAACTTTCAAACGCCGCTCAACTCTCCCTGATTGGTTGGTGTGTCAACCAATCAGGGAGAGTCGGGTGGAGAAGAGAGGGGGAGAAGAGAGGAGGAGAAGAGACGGGGAGAGTCCCTATGTGACGCGGAAACGAGGGTGCGCGCGCACTATGTGACGTATTGTTTGTGGGACACAGAAAAGACCCGCGAGGTCGTGTACTATGGAAGAGAAACTCATTGTAGCTGTGTGTTCGCGACAAGTCCTTCACGACCAGTCAAGTCTGCTCCACAGAGACGGAAATAAAAAGCTCCTCGCCTGGCGGAGTGCGCAGGACTCTGTATACCGGTAAGCTCCTCCCACACACCCAGCAGCTGTTTCGCGTTCTGGCGTTCAGGTCTGGACACGCTGCATTCACAAGTGCGTCCACTTGCGTGCGTGACGAGCTTTTTGGAGGTTGAAAAGCTGTTCGGTGTAACTACACCATCACCCGCAGCTCTGACCAAACTCGGTCACATGGCTACCAGCAACAAGCAGTTTAGGAAAGCAGTGGTTCACACAGAAGCAACCAGCTTCACACAACCACATGCCTGTACTCAACATACAAACCTGCATGCGAGAAGAACAAAGGAATTGAACGCCAGGTGCTACGTGCCTATACTGTATAGAGTCACGTGGGTCCCCGGCAGGTCACAGGGTGACTTTGTTGTCATTTGTGCTCAACCTGCACATGCGCAAGAATGCTCATTCAGTGCTTGAAGCACCGCCTCTGGCGGTCAGTAGGAATGAAATAGAACTTGCAGTTACATCCTGCAAACTGGTTTTTAGTGAGCTGAGAGAGACTTGATGGATGCATGGTGGGGTTGAGTATTACGTGGCTGATTGATCACTGGGTGAGGCTTGGAAGGAAGTCTAGAGTTTCAAGTACGGTATTTACACTTCCAGAGCACACTGATTCAAGATTTGGAATGCACTTCTTAGAACTTCAGTGACATTTTCTAGTAGACCCACACAATACTGTATACTTTCATT
>JBBPBX010045669.1:0-19374 GCA_038048925.1 Garcialebias charrua | reverse complement strand
AAAAGAAACAATACAAGACAATCTCAGTAAATGATAGTGTACAAAAAATTAAAAAAAATGAAAGGTAGCAGAAAGAAGAATAAATCTTATTATATCTGCCCCTTACTTCCAACAATCAGATTAAACAACAATAATCAAATTAATAGAATGTAATGTATGTAAAAATCTGACTCCACTTTCACATTAAAGAAGGTTTTTCTTCTTTTTATGTAAAGAACGCCAGTTTGTATTGACTGAGTGCTTAATGACCCCAACAAAAGTTTTAAACAAAGGGGTGAATACTTTTTATAGACACTGTGTGTGTTGGATGACTCTCAGCTGGTATCATACTGAAATTTAGCTCAGTAAATGCAAAACTGGCCGACTTACAGTCCTTTAAGTATTCAAGTATTCGAGTAATCTTTATTGTCATTAGCATCACATGTGGTACATGAGATGGAACAAAATTATGTACACAGGGTCCCAGTTACACCCTAAAATAGCAAAATATAAAGTATAAAAAGAAACAGTAAATGAGGATCTAAGATATACGCTAAAACAAACACCAAAAGGTACGCTAAAAGCTCTAACGCTAATAATGTAAAACAATACGGCGTAAGAACAGAAGCCCGAACATGAGTCTGTGGTGGGCAGATGGGTATAAATGAATACAGCAGCATGAGATGATCATCAGCAGCAGCACGAGACGATCAGCAGCATGAGATAATCAACAGCATGGCTAATCAGCTGTAGATGAACCTCCAACGATTACTTCGTGTTTGATTGAAATTCATCCAGTGGGTCATGGGCTATTTGGGTAGCAGACAAACCAAATGAATAATAAACTGTATATTATTAAAAATTTAATTATGTCAGTATATCGTGTGTTTCACATCATTTTGTTTCTTCTAACCCAGGCCAGCACTGATGCTGGGAGTGGCTCAGTGCTCACCCCCCACCACGTCCGTGCGCACTCATCCCCAGCCTCCCTGCAGATGGGAGCTGTGTCTGGGGGCTCCCTGTCTGGAATGGCCTCAGCGGGGGCTTCTCCTCAACACCTCCGTCAGTCGTCCTACGAGATTCCTGATGACGTGCCCCTGCCCGCGGGGTGGGAGATGGCCAAGACGTCCTCTGGCCAGAGATACTTTCTCAAGTAAGTATCCCCGCAGCAAGTGTATTTTGATTTTATTACTTTTTTGTGTGTCTTTGACTTATTGTGTACACAATTTTAACATTTGTATTTATTGGGGGGCGGCCGTGGCATAGTGGTAATGGCAGTCGTCCCCCGATCGGAAGGTTGGCAGTTCGAATCCCGGTTCCCCACACCATGTGTCGTTGTGTCCTTGGGCAAGACACTTAACCCCGAGTTGCTCCCGGTAGGACTGGAAAGCACCTTGCATGGTAGTCTGCCGCTACCGTTGTATGAATGTGTGTAGCATTCAATGTGTGTAGCACTTTGAGATTTTCACTAATGAAAAGTGCAAATTGAATTCATTATTATTATTATTATTATTATTATTATTATTATTATTGGTACTCCTCGCAAACTGTCAACTCACATATAAGGTTACCCTAAACTATATCAAATGGTTCGGTTTGGAAGTTTACTCCAGTAGTTTTCCAAATATATTTGTATATTTAGGTGTATATTTGGGTATACATGTAACTGGGATCTTGAGTACATGGTTTCATTCCGCCTCATGTTCCACATTTGATGCGAATGACTATAAATTCACCTTAAAGGGTAGCTGCTGCGTGTAGTGTCCGCGGGAACTCAATAACCACACTATGTCGCTTCGTGCACCAAACTTTACTGACCTCAAAACCCCCCACACACACACATTTACCCCATGCCGTAAAGCATCTCTTAAAGGCACAGTAACATGTCGTAACAAACAGAGCACACCATTACAGACCCAACAAACACATTAAACACTGTGATTTCTGAACACAACACTGCGGTCGTTATTACCATCAAGCTGCTAGCGGGACCTGCTAACAAGACCTGCTAATGCTGTTAACAAGACCTGCTATAAAGACCTGCTTATGTTGCTAACAATACCTGCTAATGCTGTTAACAAGACCTGCTATAAAGACCTGCTTATGTTGCTAACAAGACCTGCTAACAAGACCTGCTAATGCTGCTAACAAGACCTGCTAAGAAGACCAGCTTATGTTGCTAACAAGACCTGCTAACAAGACTTGCTAACAAAACCTGCTAATGCTGCTAACAAGACCTGCTAAGAAGACCAGCTTATGTTGCTAACAAAACCTGCTAACAAGACTTGCTATCAAGACCTGCTAATGCTGTTAACAAGACCTGCTAAGAAGACCAGCTTGTGTTGCTAACAAAACCTGCTAACAAGACTTGCTAACAAAACCTGCTAATGCTGTTAACAAGACCTGCTAAGAAGACCGGCTTATGTTGCTAACAAGACCTGCTAACAAGACTTGCTATCAAGACCTGCTAATGCTGCTAACAAGACCTGCTAATGCTGCTAACAAGACCTACTAATGCTGCTAACAAGACCCGTTAACAAGACATGTTAATGCTGATAACAAGACCTGCTAATGCTGCTAACAAGAACTGCTAACAAGACCTGCTAATGCTGCTAACAAGACCTGCTAACAAGACCTGCTAATGCTGCTAACAAGACCTGCTAACAAGACCTGCTAATGCTGCTAACAAGACCTGCTAACAAGACATGTTAATGCTGCTAACAAGACCTGCTAATGCTGCTAACAAGACCTGCTAACAAGACCTGCTAATGCTGCTAACAAGACCTGCTAATGCTGCTAACAAGACCTGCTAACAAGACCTGCTATCAAGACCTGCTAATGTTGCTAACAAGACCTGCTAACAAGACATGTTAATGCTGCTAACAAGACCTGCTAATGCTGCTAACAAGACCTGCTAATGCTGCTAACAAGACCTGCTAACAAGACATGCTAATGCTGCTAACAAGACCTGCTAATACTGCTAACAAGACCTGCTAACAAGACCTGCTAATGCTGCTAACAAGACCTGCTAATACTGATAACAAGACCTGCTAACAAGACCTGCTAATGCTGCTAATAAGACCTGCTAATACTGCTAACAACACCTGCTAACAAAACCTGCTAATGCTGTTAACAAGACCTGCTAAGAAGACCGGCTTATGTTGCTAACAAGACCTGCTAACAAGACTTGCTATCAAGACCTGCTAATGCTGTAACAAGACCTGCTAATGCTGCTAACAAGACCTACTAATGCTGCTAACAAGACCCGTTAACAAGACATGTTAATGCTGATAACAAGACCTGCTAATGCTGCTAACAAGACCTGCTAACAAGACCTGCTAATGCTGCTAACAAGACCTGCTAACAAGACCTGCTAATGCTGCTAACAAGACCTGCTAACAAGACCTGCTAATGCTGCTAACAAGACCTGCTAACAAGACATGTTAATGCTGCTAACAAGACCTGCTAATGCTGCTAACAAGACCTGCTAACAAGACCTGCTAATGCTGCTAACAAGACCTGCTAACAAGACCTGCTAATGCTGCTAACAAGACCTGCTAATGCTGCTAACAAGACCTGCTAACAAGACCTGCTATCAAGACCTGCTAATGTTGCTAACAAGACCTGCTAACAAGACATGTTAATGCTGCTAACAAGACCTGCTAATGCTGCTAACAAGACCTGCTAATGCTGCTAACAAGACCTGCTAACAAGACATGCTAATGCTGCTAACAAGACCTGCTAATACTGCTAACAAGACCTGCTAACAAGACCTGCTAATGCTGCTAACAAGACCTGCTAACAAGACCTGCTAACAAGACCTGCTAATGTTGCTAACAAGACCTGCTAACAAGACATGTTAATGCTGCTAACAAGACCTGCTAATGCTGCTAACAAGACCTGCTAATGCTGCTAACAAGACCTGCTAACAAGACCTGCTAATGCTGTTAACAAGACCTGTTAACAAGACCTGCTAATACTACTAACAAGACCTGCTAACAAGACCTGCTAATGCTGCTAACAAGACCTGCTAATACTGCTAACAAGACCTGCTAATGCTGCTAACAAGACCTGCTAACAAGACCTGCTAATACTGCTAACAAGACCTGCTAACAAGACCTGCTAATGCTGCTAACAAGACCTGTTAACAAGACATGTTAATGCTGCTAACAAGACCTGCTAATACTGCTAACAAGACCTGCTAACAAGACCTGCTAATGTTGCTAACAAGACCTGCTAACAAGACATGTTAATGCTGCTAACAAGACCTGCTAATGCTGCTAACAAGACCTGCTAATGCTGCTAACAAGACCTGCTAACAAGACCTGCTAATGCTGTTAACAAGACCTGCTAACAAGACCTGCTAATACTACTAACAAGACCTGCTAACAAGACCTGCTAATGCTGCTAACAAGACCTGCTAATACTGCTAACAAGACCTGCTAATGCTGCTAACAAGACCTGCTAACAAGACCTGCTAATACTGCTAACAAGACCTGCTAACAAGACCTGCTAATGCTGCTAACAAGACCCGCTAATACTGCTAACAAGACCTGCTAACAAGACCTGCTAATGCTGCTAACAAGACCACGCCGCTAACAGAACAGCACCTTGCTGCTGAAAGAACCTCACTGCTAACCAAACCACACTGTAGATCTATTTCTTTTTCACTTTGGGCACCTTGTTTATTTTATTTTACTTTATTTTTGCTGTATGCTTTGGTATTTCTTGTCGTTTCTTTTTTGGCGAGTCGAGACCGTTCTTTCTCGTCCTCAGCATTTCATTGCATTATTGACCTTGTGTTGATTTTTGCAAATGACAAATAAACCAAACCTGAACCTTGAGTCTTGTATACAATTCAGAAATGAAGGTACGGTATGCACTTGATACAAACAAAAAATACTTGGCTGCATCTAACACAAAGAAGGCAACGTCACGTGACCCTCATTAGGGTGGTTATAGTCTTTGTATGTAAACAAATATGGAGGAATTTAAGCGTAGAATCCCTGTAAAGATGTTTCGGTGGAAA
The DNA here is from genome assembly GCA_038048925.1 of Garcialebias charrua. NCBI lineage: Eukaryota > Metazoa > Chordata > Actinopteri > Cyprinodontiformes > Rivulidae > Garcialebias > Garcialebias charrua. The sequence continues at coordinate 14,366 of JBBPBX010045669.1, read as the reverse complement.
TATAATGGTCAGTCTGCTGCTGAAGGCAGTGGAGCATCATTAAAACAGCTCAGCATTCAAACATGCATCTTTTGCTAATCTTTCTCCTTCTCCATGACCTTTCTTCTTCTTTCTTCAACAAATCTGAGCATAAACAGGCACAGATGCACCAAAGTTTTTGGACTTGTCGTTCCCAAATGGCGCTTTCATTTGCGTTATTTTTGGTCCATTTTCAGTGATTTTAGCTGTTTCATTAGTTAAAAAAGTGCACGTGGTAGTTGCCATCCAGTCGCTAATTTTTCTTGCATTTTAAAAATTTATTTAAGGATACAGTGTCATCATTATGGAGACAAAAAAAAAGTTGTGCAGCTTATTTTAATTGTTTTTACCAAAGATGTAGGTAGGTGTAAAATAGTTTTGCTCGTCTTTATATGAAGTATAACAAGTCCAGACTGAGAACTTTTTAAAATTCATTGTAAGACGTAACATTTGTAACTGAAGTGGTCATGACAAGTCCCAAGTTACCAGGGAAGCTTGTTGTCTCAGACTGAAGCTCTGTTCCATCTGCATAATGCTGACAATAACTTTCAAATCAGCTACAGTCCACAATGGTGGGCAGTGTGCTCCGAAGGAGACAATTACAGAAGTTAGATTGTAGGTTATTAAATCTGGTGGCGTCTGCAAACAAGAGAAGTCTTGAGGGACTTCTGCTGTATGTAGTGTTCATTTTCTTGGTCTCAGGTTTCAGTAGAAACAATGGACCACTGTAGCACAGACAGCAAAGGACGGGCAGTTCTGCAAAACTCATCTGCTAACCAGCGGATCTTCTCCACACCAACCATCGGGATTACATCTGTAGTTAGCTGGGAAATGAGAAGCATTTCTGCTTGTTGCTTAGTTCAGATCCTTAAAGTGGGTTTCTGTGGAGAAGTTCTGAGTATTTAGTGTCTTACCTGCAGGAGATGGTGTTCGGAATGATCGTATTTTGGAAAAACGAGAGTTATTTTGTGGATGGGTCTAGCTAACCGCTAATTGAATTTCCACCATCTTAAACAACCCGATCTGCAAAAAATGAACAGTGTTTTGGATGGGTGCCTTATCATCACCCTTTACACGGCGTCACTTTGCGTTGATGGTTATTTACTTACCGGTAGACGTGTTTGGGTATTCACGATGAAAAGTGCTGTGTTGGAACACACTCCACACATGAAACGTGTTGCAAAATAGACTTTTAAGTGCCTCCAATGTGTTTAACTATTTGAAGCAAAAGTCGTTTATTTGTAATTGAGCCCTTGAGGCTCGGTGAGACTAACCTGTATAAATAAAGGTTGAATGAATTTAAACCACTGTGGCATTTTTAGGTTTGAGTTGTTTCAGTTTTGCAAATTTACTTTTTTAAAGGGACCTCTTCTGAACAGGTATTAGTTTAATTCCCTGATGAGAATTTCTTTCTCCTTTTCAAAAATTAGATTGATTTTATTGCAGTCTACTGCAAGTAAGATACTGACTACTCATAACCCTCAAGTACTGTATACAGTAGTCCCTTGACTATCGCAGGAGTTGTGTTCCACACCCACCCGCGATAGGTGAAAAACTGCAAAGTATGAACTCTTTATTTTTTTAGGCTTTATAAACCCTTCCCACACTCTTGCAGTGTTCTAAACTTTTAAACGTGTAATTTTACCAACACATGTATCTGTACTGCACAGTAGCTACGCACTACAAACAGAACCACACAATGTTCCCGATCTAGTCCAAATCCAGATGACAAAAGTCCCAGTCAGTGCCGGAGAAAACACCGGACCTCCATGTGACACCTCTTTGCTCGAGAGGCCTCATGGGCCGGCAAGCAGCACTCAGATTTACCGATGATGCTGGAAGTCCAGTTCTGGTCCAATTCCCGGTCAGTTCTGTATGGCTCTGCATCCACTGAGCGACAAAGTCACTATGAACAAGGACCAAACTTTTTCGGGTTGGATCAAAGTTTTCCCTCCATTTCAGCGGAAAGCAACAACTGGAAGCACTGTTGGGAATTCTGGGAAATGTAGTCCTTTTGAGTGGCGATACTTTTTACTGTATTCTGTACTGTCCCAGTCACGCGATTAATATTAAAGTTAACAATTGTTGGTCTTTTTTTTCTACGTGTACAATCTTATTCTGAAAAACCGCGGAAGAGCAAGTCCACAAAAGTGGAACCATGAAGTAGTGATGGACAACTGTATACAGGGAGTCCGTGACTTACGAACGAGTTCCGGACCTACGGGCCGTTCGTAACCCAATTTTGACATAAGTCGGGGACCACCCGAGCCTACACGTACATGTGCATTACTGTACAGTTACCAAGCACTTCGCCTATCCTAATACAGTGTATTACATAATTATCAAAAAACACATTTTAAACCTTAATAAAAATATAATTTCTTACTTTGAGCTGGTCAAGCCTGTCTCCGTCTTTAGCCTATTAGCTCTTGCACGTCCGAGCACCGCAGCTTCGTGCTGCTCCACGCGGTCCAAACTGTTTACAGGAAGGACTGTTAGCATGTTAACTCCATACATTTGGAGCCAGAAAAAGAGTTAATAACTTACTGAAAGCCGTTTCTCCGCGGTTTCCGTCCATCCAAAACAAGTAGCTGTCCGTTAGCGTTAGCACCGCCATTAGCTGTGCCCGTTAGCGTTCCCGTTAGCCCATCCAAAAGGCTGTCGGCGCTGTTCGTTTTAGCATGTTAGCTCGGTGTCCATCCGACATCTTAGGCTGCCAAGCAGACATCGGGGCGAGCTCCCGGCCGCAGATGGCCTCTCTGCCGCCCGTCGGCTCGGTGTCAACGGTGGGGGTCCGCGTTAGCATCTTAGCTCTGCCATTAGCTGCGCGTTAGCCCATCCCATGAGCTGGTGGTGTCGGCCGGCGTGGTGGGAGCGATGGGCGGCTGCTGCTCCAGGCCTGAGATGTCCACAGAGTTCACCGAGCGTTTCCAGCTAATTTATCCGTATGAGGCAACCTGATCGGACACACGGCCCTCCAAAGCCAGCTGCCGAGGTTGGAACTAACCGTAAAATGGCGACAAGGCGGAAACTTCCGGAAACTGCGCTAATAGGCTTAAAAATTATAATTTTGATAATAATAATAATGATACTTTATTTATAAACCCATTTAAAACAACCACAGCTGCAACAAAGTGCTGTACACATGAAACAAAAACAAAATAATTTTTTTAATTTAATTTTTTCATTAATTATGATGCGTTCGTAAGTCCGCATTGCCGTAAGTCGAGGGCGCCGTATCTCAAGGACCACCTGTATACTGTAGTACTCTGCAACACATTCTGGACCAACATGTTAGCTTCGCATTCATTTGTATCAGAAACTAGCTTTTCATTACCAGATGTTTTGAAGGTCACACATCTGGAGAACATCTAAGGATGTTCTTTTAAAATGTAAACTTGTAAAACACTTGGTGTAGCAGCATGAACCTCCTTAAGGCACGACGTGCACTCTTCGCCTGAAACATTTGTTTACTGTAGTAAATCGGCGGAGGACTTCTCGTGTCTCTTGCAGATGCTGTAAATGTTCTGCACGAGGGTTTGTGTTCACGTGAGGCAAACGGAGGAGACTTTTCCCCCAAACGCTCCACATCAAAAGTGTAGATACTCGATCTGGAATGAAGGTGGCCTCGGCAGAGCTGCTGGAAGAGGACGCTCTTCTATTTATAAACAGGGCTTGTCTGACGGAGCCGTGCTGCAGAGGGAGGGAATCAGAGCCAGATAGCGTTTGTGTGTGTGGGTGGGCAGGCGGGCGGATGGATGGAACCAGTGGGGGTGGGGAGTTCACCAGCCAGCAGAGCAAAGCTGAGCAGAGCGTGTGGGCTCACATTTCACTCCGACGTCTGCTGTTGTCCTTAGAGATAAATCAAGCCGAGGTGAAAGTTTTTAAAGATACTGTTTCTCCTCGTTTATTGGGACACTGCAGGATTATTCAGCTGGTAATAATGATTGGCTTCTGTGCGTCCCAGCAGTTCAGCAGATGTCTATGTCCTGCTCCCTTTAAAAAAAAAAAATTAAAAAAAAAAAGAGCCAGTCAGTTTTAAGATGAATGGAGCCGTGGCTCTGTGTTGATGCCCTCTTTTGTGTCAGTGGAGTTAAATGGCAGCCATGTGGAGATGACTAGAAGAATGGCCAGGAGGGACTGCGGCCCTGCTTTTGTCCCAGCAGTGTAACACTGATCTTTATTCAGACCACAGGCCTGTTGAGACTCATGTGAGCTTTCCCAAAATAGACAAACGGCCGACATGAAGTTTAAAGACGGCAATGGAAGAGCTGAGGCTTTGTTAAAAGTTCGCCCGTGTTCTTCACACCGAGAAAGTTCAGCTCTTTTCAGGCTCGATAATGTAAATATTAATCATTGAAAGTGTTGGACGCGGTGCGAGTTTAACAGAACACATTGATTTTATTTAAACAGTGACTAAAGCTGAAATTATTAATAGATCATTGCATTTGGTTTAAAAAAAAGTTTTTTATGGTTTAATAAGAAAAACAGTTAAACTAAACCCAGTTAATAAGTAGTTGCCAATCATAAAAAAAGTTGTATTTTAGCTACTCTTCTTAAAACTGTTCAGGCTTTCGTATAAAAACAAAGACTGGAAGACTGTCAACAAAGTCTGTTGACCTTTCCTCCTCTTTCTTCCAACACGTTAGTGTGGGACCTTTGATTTATGGCCGCGGGGCCACAGAGGTTGGGTCACCTTGCTCAGTGCTGGGACGGGGGCAGGGCCGGAGTCCGGGGCGGCTCATAAACTAATGAAGGTTTCTAATTTAGACACTCCGGTGAACTTAGCGAGGTAATCACTGTTTCCGGGGCTTATTAAACGCAGCTTTGAAAGGTCTTTTAGTTCGTGGGAAGTCGGCCCTAAGCTGAGGAGAAAGCTGTGGGGGAGAAACCATTGTTTGCCCTCAGGGGCAGGTAGAGTTCTGTGTGGACGGACACTTTGTCTTTTCACACTTAAGTCTCTTAAAGTTTTTTTTTTTTGGTAGCCTGTTTCCCACAATCAAGGTAACTAGCTTGTCTTTGTGATGAAGAATCAATTTGTTCACTCACATGTGACTATTGATTTTCTTTCACTTTAGTGTTTTTATTTATTTATTTATTTTTGGTGGTAATTTTTAGTGTTTAGTTTATTTTTTAAACTAAAATGCTGCATCATATATTTTAACCAATGTAGGTGGGTCTTTTTCGAAGTTAAATACATGTAAATTCCCAAATTCATAAACAAAATCAGCGCAGTTCTCTCATTTCAGTGATTGTTGTCCTTAAATTAAACATTTGTAGGAATATACAGCAAACCCTCGAGTTACGTCAGGGATTGGGACCTACGGGTGTGACTTAGGTCGATGTTGTCTTACCTCGCGGACCAAAAACACGTGCCTGTCGTAGGTCCGCGTTTCTGACATAGGTCGCGGCTATACCGCTAACGGAGCGCCGCACACATATTTAACGGCATGAGACTGAACAAGCAGACATACTAGGCCATAAACATGCACAGAACTTTACATGTACAGTAAATGAATACTGTACAATAAATAAAAAATATAATTTCTTACTTTGAGCTGGTCAAAGCCTGCCTTCGTCTTTTAGTATTAGCTCTTGCACCCGTCCGAGCTCCCCCAGCTTCCTTACGCTCCACACGCACACACGTGGTCAAAACTGTTTAAAAGAAGGACTGTTAGCTTCTTAACTTCATACATTTGGAGCCAGAAAAAAAAACTTACTGAAAGCCGTTTCTCCGCGATGTTCCTCCATCCAAAACAAGCTGCTCGGCGTTAGCTACGGTTAGGCCCCGCCATTAGCAGCATGTCAGTTCATTCAAAAAGGCTGTCGGCTTTGTATCTCCGCGTTAGCTCGGTGTCCCCCGACATCTTAGGCTGCCAGGCGGACATTTGCGGCGAGCTCCCGGCCGCAGATGGCCCCTCCGCGGCATGTCGGCTCGGTGTCTTCGCCTGTGTTAGCTGCTCTGTTAGCTGCTGTCGTTAGCATGTCGGGCGGCGTTGTGGGAGCGATCGCGGGGCGATCCGCGGCTGCTCCTCCGGGCCTGAGACGTCCACAGAGTTGACCGAGTGTTTCCAGCTAATTTATCCGTATGAGGCAACCCTGATCGGACACACGGTCCTCTAGAGCCAGCTGACAGGAGCCTCTATGGTGGAGCTCCATTGACCGCACTTGGCAATTGTAAAATGGCGACCGGAAACGACCGGAAGTTGCGTAAATACGATAAAATTGTAATAAAAACATAATATTAATAATTATACTTTATTTATAAAGCCATTTAAAACAACCACAGCTGCAACAAAGTGTTGTACACATGAAATTAATAACATTTAAACACAACAAAAAAAAATTATTATTATTATTATTTTTTTTATCATATTTTTATTAAATATGATAAAATTAAAGTCTGAGTTGCCGTAGGTTGCGGGTGTCGTACCTCGAGGGTTTCCTGTATGGTAATGGCCACAAACTACCATACCATGCATGTCTACTGTATTTAACTGCAGAAACCGCCAAAGTGACAGAAAACAGGTCAACAGTGGTATCGTCAATCGAAGAGGTATTTGGGATGAATAAAGTTTTTAAAAGTTGATGTATTTGTACATTTTTATGGTAAGATTTAAATATTCCTAGGTTTCAAAGACAATCGTAGGCTAGAGTTGAGAATAAAGTTGAAACAAGTTAACAAGCGGAAGAAACCAGTCTAACAAAATGTCCTGATTAATGCGCAATAATCCAGGTAGATAAATCTAACAAGGTTGAGTCAGGTCCTACGCCATCCAAAGCAACACAATCAGCTTTCATTGATGTACTGTAGTTCCATGATGAAAATAGCGGCATTTTGTTCGCAGAGCAGCTTCGCCCGCCCCTCCTTGACCAAAGACAAACGTTTTCTCTCAAGCGTATGTGCCAAGTATTGTGATTGGTCAGAAGTTTGTGAGCGTGTTCGTCAATGTGGAAATGCGCTCAGATATTCACTGTACAGTACCACTCATCAAACACTTTAAATTAGTCAAATGGCCCAAAACTCCCGGCTGGAGATCGTGCAGACATGTATGGAGGAGTCTGTCTGCTGAAGTGTGGAGCTTTCGTCATGATCGATTTGTGGCCAAACGGCAGATGCAGAGATAGAGTGGAGACTCTGGCAGGAAGAAACCTGTGCGGTGACGTATACTGCAGCGGGAGGGCTTTCCCAGGAGCTCTGTGCAGTCGTCTCGTGGACTATGAGTATGAAAGGTGTTTGCGAAAACGAACATCCCGCAACCACGTAACTGCGAGTCGACTGTGCGGCTTTGGATGGAGTATGATGGGCCCTTCAGTCTTATGAGAAGCACCTTCTCATAGTGGATCAACCAGTTTGTTGGTGACAGCCAAAACTAGTTGTTCATGTGCAAAAGGAGGACCATCAGCCTAGCGATGGATCATTAGCACCCTGATGGCCGCTTGCTATTCACAGAGGGCTGAGTGATACTAGCAATAACTGCATTGTAAGGGGGGACTATTGAACATGGAGGCCTCCGCCCCTGTTTAACAACAGGCAGGTTCTCTTCACAAAGATGTCCTCCTTTACTCCTCTCTCAAACTAATGTTCCTCTCTATCAAGGATGTGAACATCTTCATCCCTGAAAGAGTGACCGCTGGCCTGGAGATGAGTGTAGACTGCAGAGTCCTGGCCTGATGATGTTGATCTTCTGTGCTGGGCCATCCTTTTGGCCAGTGGCTGTTTAGTTTCCCCAATGTAAAACTGATCACAGCCCTCCCGGTACCGAACAGCATACACAATATTACTCTGTTTGTGCCGGGGGACTGGATCTTTGGGATGAACCAGCCTTTGCCGTAATGTATTTTGGTGTTTAAAAGCCACTGGGACGTCATTTTGGGAAAATAAATGTCTCAGTTTCTCTGAAACTCCCGCAACATACGGAACAACCACTGGTCTGGGTTTCTCCTTTTCACCTAATGGCTGGCTGGAGTCCTCTTCGGGTTTCTTCTCTGCTTTCAGTGATTATCTGCTTTTTGCATGTGAACAACTGGTTTTGGCTGTCACCATCAAACTGGTTGATCCGCTATGAGAAGGTGCTGTTTATAAGACGTTTTGCTTGCAGCTCTTCAGACTGAAGAAGTCTTTTGGACAAAAGACAAAACGTTTCAACAAGAAGAGTACGTCCACAAGACCCGGCTCAACTTTGTTAGAATAGCAAAAGTTTTGCAGTACAGTGTCTGCATGTGTTCAATTGCCAAGCTCTGTTTTTATGGCGCCCCACCGTCCTGCTCGATCCTCTTTTTTATTCTTGAGTTGTCTTACTCGTTCTTTTATGTTTAGCACCTGATTCATTTTTTATATTTCCACCAAACTGCCCCTACATGCAAACCATAAACTCTAGATGTAACCTATAAATGAAACATAAAAAAGTATTTATGTACTATATAAAATGGGACAGTTTATGAACTGTATAGTTTATAGTTACCGGTATATAGCACTTTGAGATTTTTATTAATGAAAAGTGCGGTATAAATTGAATTTATTATTATTATTATTATTATTATTAGTTGATTACCTTTTAAATGCAGGCAAAATCTACATTTTCAAACTCAAACTGTATTATGTTGCCTTTTTTGTATGTATCGGTGTATTGTTTTCAGTGTTGGGAATGTTACTTCAAAAAAGTAATTAATTATAGTTACTAGTTACTTCGCCCAAAAAGTAACTGAGTTAGTAACTGAATTACTCACCTATAAAAGTAATTAGTTACCAGGGAAAGTAACTATTGTTTGTTTGGTTGGTTTAAGTTTAGATATATCTACGAATTTTAAGTAGAAATGCTTACAGCACCTCAACAGAACATGACTGGTTGACATACTATACTTCAAGTTTTTTCTTCATTACAAAATACAGGTTAACAAAATAATATAACAATTGTGTTTTCAGCTTTATGCACACCCTGTACTGTTCAAGTGATTTCTTAGAAATAAAAGTAAACAGTTAAAATAAGTGCTTTGTAGTGTAAAATAAAATCAAACTCTCACACAACTGGTTCTTCAAGAATTTTCTTACAAACAAAATAACCATTTTCACAATATGAAGTACTTTTAAAACAGTACTGAAAAGCTGAATTACCTGAGCTGTTGTGAGATGCTTGTCAGATCAGATACGACGGACGTACACTTCGCTCCGGGACATAATGTACACTTCACATGCACGTTCTTGCCTTTTACCTCAAGGAGAGTAAAGTAATTTCTGTATTTCCACTTTGAAAACGCCAACTTTCCATCCAGACTCGCCATTGCTGCCAGACTTCTGTTAACTTTTCAGATTTGAAGCTTCCTGCCTGCAGCGTGTGAGCTGAACAACAAAACCGCTGATTGGCTGACCTCTGACTGACACTCTACCTCAGCCAATCAGCATCATCCTTATCGTTTCGCCCCTCCCTCCCCTCTGCTCCCACGTCTATGCTCCTACCCCCCCTCCCCTCTGCTGCTTCCCCCTCCACCGTCCCTCACAAGGGAAAAAAAAAGTAAACAAGCAGCGAGAGACAGCGCGCAGAAGACAAAATAACGTACACCATTTTAGTGTTTGTAACGGTAACGGCGTTGTAACGATAGACATAGTAACTACTTAGATTACCCGTTAATGAAAAAAATAACTCCGTTTGTAACGCCGTTTATTTATAACTCCGTTATTCCTATCACTGATTGTTTTGCACGATCATTGACTAGTATATATCTTAGATCTTTTTGCGTATTTGGTGTTCATTTAGAGTATATCTTAGATCCTTATTTACCGTTTCTTTTTACACTTACCACAATAATTTTGCTTTTGTAGGATTTAACAGGGACCCCGTGTACACAATTCTCATGTACCACATGTGATGTGAATGACAATTAAGAACCTTGACCTTTTTTAATCCCAGTAGACTCTTATTTGTGTTCTTTTGAATAAAGTCACTATTTTACTGGTACATTTTGTTCAACCACGCTTGGATTGTTTGCCAATATCCAACAAAATTATTAATATTTTAACAATGTAATATAGGCACGTTTTTAAAAAAAATTTTTTTTTACATTTTTACAAATCCAAACTTTATTAAAATTCATTTCAAACACTAATGCAACAGCACTTTAGAGAAACACCCTTCCAGACTCTGACTCATTGGCATCATATGTATTTTTTATTTTGTTTGTTTTGTTACTTTATTTTGATCAATAACTGTAAAATGGTGTCTAAAATGGATTTGACTTTTACTGCAACGTTATCTCTGTGACTACAGCACTCGGTCAAACTTTAAACAATAAATCCACAAGTTGGGATTCCATACTTGGCTGTTCTGAAGCAAGGCCACATGGTCGGTCACAAATGGTGCAGAGGAGAATGGGCCGTGAGTCTGTGTGAAGCCCTCATTTGGAGCAACTTTGTGTTTGACAAACTTCTGGTTTATTGACCACACACAGACAAGAACCTTCCTGTTCGACTGCGGCCTGTCAGCTCAGTACACAAACGGGACTGTGAGAAAGTCGGCCTAGTGTTTACCAAAATCTTGATGTAACACCTCTGTTTCAGACATCACTGCCTCCACTGTCGCCAAGGGCATCGCCACAGAGAAGTGGACCCTCCAAGGTGGGGGTTGTAACTCAAAAGTCATCATATATATAGTAAAGCTGTACTCAAAACGGACGAAGAAAACATTAACGTAATGCTAACGTATCTCAATTAGCAATCGATTAAACAAACCTTTCGTACTAGGATTGAGCTTTACTCACAGCCAGTTCTTTCTGAATTAGTTTCTTCATTAGTGAGTTTGATGGAACAAACCATCCTTCAAAGAGAAACCTAAAGCCACAAAGGGGTCACCGAGGTCACCCAAATAATCTCTTGATGATGTCCTGCTGATAGAGAGGCAGTCAGGCATCCCCAGTCAACCAGAGGGGAGGTGGTGGTCCTCATCTTTAAGGTGATTGTGTCGGGCCTCCCTCTGTGCGCTCTATACTCATCTGCCTCAACCACTTTCCAAGCATATCAGAGTCAGAGTCAGAGAGTCAGAGAGAATTTATTGTCATTTGCACCGCATGTAGTACATGTGTTGAAAACGAGATTATGTACACAGGGTCCCAGTTACATCCAACAACAAATGCAAGAGAAATACAATAATAACATCTAGGATTAACTAAGAGAGACATCACATCAGCTAGTAATACACTAAGCCCTAATGTAGTAGAAAAACATCATTATAAACAGCAGCACGAACATGAGCAGATGGTCACAGATGAACGCAGCAACAAGAAACAGATCAGTATCAGTATGATGTGACATTTTGCAGTGTTTATTCTTATTATTTATTTATTCATGAGTCTGACAGCCTCAGGGTAGAAGCTGTTTCTCAGTCTAGTGGTTCTACATTTGATGCTCCTCAACCTCCGTCCCGAGGGGAGTGGTGCAAAGAGTGAGTGTGCTGGGTGAGTGAGGTCTTTCATGATGCAGGTGGCTCTTTTTCTGCATCTGGAGGTGTAAATGTCTGTGATGGTGGGGAGACTGACTCCCACAGACTTCTGTGCAGCCTTCACCACTCTCTGTAGAGCTTTTCTCTCTGCAACTGTGCAGCCTCCATGCCACACGTTGATGCTGGAGCACAGGACGCTCTCCACTGCACACCTGTAGAACGAGGTGAGGACTGGGCTTCTCAGACCGGCTCGTCTCAGCCGTCTGAGGAAGTAGAGTCTCTGATGACCTTTCTTGATCAGGCTGGTGGTGTTATTGCTCCAGCTGAGGTTATCATTCAAGTGTACACCCAGGTATTTGTAGCTGGAGACCACCTCCACCGCAGATCCACCTATATACAGTGGGGTGTGGGTGTGTTTGTTCCTTCTGAAGTCCACAATCATCTCCTTCGTCTTCTTCACATTCATGTGAAGGTTGTTCTCTTTGCACCAGCTCTCCAGATGTTCCACCTCCTGTCTGTAGCTGGATTCATCATTATCTGTGATGCATCCCACCACAGCTGTATCATCTGCAAACTTAACAATATGACAGCCTGGATGTGTGGTACAATCATATGTGAGCAGAGTGAACAGAAGAGGGCTCAGCACACATCCCTGAGGAGAGCCAGTGCTGAGGGTGATGGTGGAGGAGGAGAAGTTGTGGATCTTCACGGACTGTGGTCTGTCTGTTAAGAAGTCTAAGACCCAGTTACAAATAGAGGGGCTTAGTCCAAGTGTGGATAGTTTGTCTATCAGAGTTTGGGGGATCATGGTGTTGAAGGCAGATGTGAAGTCCACAAAGAGCAGACGCACGTATGAGTCCTTCTGATCCAGGTGGGTGAGAGCAGTGTGGACCACGGAGGAGATAGCGTCCTCTGTTGATCGGTTCTCACGATATGCATATTGATGAGGGTCCTCGTTGATGTTGACGGCTGTCTTGATGTGGGACATGACCAGTTTCTCAAAACATTTAGCGACTATCGGGGTGAGGGCCACCGGTCTATAGTCATTCAGACCAGTCACTGTGGAGCTTTTTGGGACTGGGATGATGGTGGCGGTCTTCAGGCAGGTGGGAACTGACTCCAGTGCAAGTGAGGTGGTGAAGATGTCAGCCAGCACCTCACAGAGCTGGTCCGCACATTCCTTCAGAACTTTCCCTGGGATGTTGTCTGGACCCGTAGCTTTATGAGGGTTGATCCTTCTGAGACTGCCTCTCACTTCTGCTGCGGTCACTTTGAGGTGCTCCTCGTCTGGTGATGAGGTGAGTCTGGTGCTAGTTGGTCTGTTTGGATCATCAAAACGTGCATAAAACTTATTGAGGGCATCAGGCAGGGATGGGTCCCTGGGGCATTGTTTGCTTTTGCCCTTGTAGTCTGTTAAGCATTTGATGCCCTGCCACATGCTCCTTGGATCATGTGGCATACTCCCTGGGTGGAGTCCCTGCGGCCTGAGGATCCCATTTTTAACATTTTGACAACTCAGCTGTGGGAGCGTTTCATCACTGCTGCACATCCATAGCTTCACTCCCCTATTTTAGGGCAGTAAAATGTGGATTTTGACATCTGGCTTTGAAGAAGAACGAAGTCAGCAGAGTAAAAAATCTGTTTGGCATCGAATCGAGCTTTGATCCACTGGTGTGCTAGGAGCACAACTTTCTCAGAGACCTTTAAACCACTGAGATAATTTATTTCTTAGTAGGTTGTAAATAATAGAATTGAATAAAAACTTGGATCTCGTAACAGATGGTAATGCACCAACATTATTCTTTGCAGATCAGTTTAGAATTCAGCCAAAGATTGATAGCATGAATGGTAATATAGAGAAATAATATGCATTTTATAAAACTAACATCCAAAACAGAAAATGTTCTATAGGGTGATATAAGAAGGAGACACAAGAGAACCACTTTGACCTTGGCTGCCTCAGATAAGTTGACGGGAGAGAGGGCAGACTCCAGAAACCATCTTATCACCATCAAACTGGTTGGCCCACTGTGAGAGTGGTCTACTTACGGGACTGGGTTTGTTGTGGCTCCTCAAACTGATGAAGTCTTTTGGACGAAAGACGAAACGTTTCAACAAAAAGAAACCGTTCAGAGGACCTGACTTTATTGGAAAATGTTCTATACTTACCGTAGTCAGGTTTAGCTTTTACTCAAAAAACGGGCCTCTTCACAAACGCAAAACCTAAATTTACTGCCAATCAGTATTTGAAGGAAAGCATCATTTTAGGATGAGAAGGAACTAGAGTTGTAGCCATTTTGGTCAAACCTTGCAAATAAATGACATTATGTGCACTAATGCACATAATGTCGGTGTATGAATGTGTGTATGAATGGGTGGATGGTTGGTATTGTAAAGCGCTTTGGGGCCCCTCATAGGGGGCTGGAAAGCGCTATATAAATAAGCTCCATTTACCATTTACCATTTAATGCAATAAAGTGAATCTCGCAGGAAATGTTAGGGCTCAAAGTATGTGTTGTGTATGACTGTCAACTACTCACATCAAATTTGAGCTCAATATTGCCAAATTTGAACAAGTTATAGCCATTTTAGGTGTTGTCCACGGTTGATTAGCTTTGTTGGCCATCTTGAATTGTGGCAACAAAGTTAATCAGTTGTAATAGTCGGGTCCTTTGGACGGATTCTCCTTTGTTGAAACGTTTCGTCTTTTATCCAAAAGACTTCCTCAGTAATAGATTTATGTAGCTGGATTATTGAGCATGCATGATGACATTCATCCAGTGGTCACTTGAGAGTATTACTAAAATCTGTTCAGTGGCTCGTGAGGTAGGGCTGGGCGATATGGAAAAAATCATATATCACGATATGGACTTTTTTATATCACGATAACGATATATATCACGATATATACAACAC